>JAPYZO010001880.1:4532-37977 GCA_030522905.1 Torymus flavipes
TCTCTCTCTCTCTCTTTCGTTCTCTGCTTCGCGCCCAAACGAAACTAGACTTCCGGCAGCGCCTGTGTTAACGGGTTAGAGAGCAAGCGCTTTGCTGACCATTAGCCCGAAATTTAAGAGCCGCTTTATATTTTTCTTTTTCTCTTTTTCCGTGGCGTGGGTGCTCGGCTGCAATGTGTACATGCTGTACGTATAGCCCGGGGGAATTGAATGCGGAAATTCAAAGAGCGGAACCAGTAAAAAGTTTCTCGCTTGTAATGATAAACATTTATTAGATAATCCTTGTGTAATTCCTTACGTTGTTCGGCTTAGAGATATCAGATTTGATCAAATAGAAGTGAAATTATTCATATTGGTATACTATCAATTTTATTTTATTAATGAAAAATATTTACGTATTTATTTAAATAATTTACAACTTAATTTTAGTTGAGTATGTTAATAAATTAACATCAAGGGGGGCAAGGTAATCTTATGAGACTTGGCTACAATATCTACTATCTTATCACAGACATTTATTTAGAAAATAACAGGTATACGGTAAATTTTCATAAATTCAATTCAATGCTAATTACTCATTTTTAACAGTTAAAAAAATGTTATCCTCGCTTGTCAGATTCAAATCTATTCAATGCCACGTGCGATTTATCAACGAAGAAAAATATTAAAACAATTAACGTAAACTCGTATACACAGTATTGAAAAAAAAATTTTGTTCCCAACGGCGGAATTTAGTTTCGGCCCTGAAATAATATTGTCTCGAGATTAAAATGTACAAGATGTGATGAAAACATCTAATTACAAAATTTGACCCATTTGATTAAAAAATAGTTAAATGAAATAATGCAAATAAATCATTGGGTAATTTATTATCAGCTCGCGCTAAGTTCTACCATTATTTTAATGTTATCTCATACATCTTTCCTTACATAATAGACGTATCATTAAGCGTAGTTAATCATTTTAACCTTTCATTTAAGTAAAAGCCTCGTGTATCGATTTAAACTTGGTTTTTTTGTCACTTCGCTGTGGACTGGGATAGAAAGACCGATAGCTATTCCAGGGCCAAAGTCATGTATACCCTCGAGCGGTTGAAAATAAAAAAAAAGCCACGCACAATGCACCAAAGCGCGCCATTCAATTCAATACCCTTGCAAACGCGAAGGCTAATTAAACCTTGCCGTCGTCAATGCTTGCCAGGCCCACCCTCGTAACCCATGCGGATTACCCAATGAACAACACGTATCGAGCACTCGCGTCTAAACTTCTATAGGCGTAACAGCAAAAAAACGCCCGATTACGAAAAGGTCCCGCGAATTATCCAGGCGGCACAATGTTATCAGAGCACCGCGAAGCAGGAAGAGCGCGTTGCAGGCATGCTAATTCTCACGGGCGATAAAGCCCACGCCTCGGCGGACCCGTTACGCGCTCATATCATGTATACCTATATACGCGTACCATGTGTGTGTAATATCTGTGTGCATACCAGCACGAGGAAAGCCGGCGATTTTCGCGAGCGGCTCGAGTCCCGTACGGACGATTTAGATGTATCGCGCGTTATTTCGCGCGCAGGGGAAACGGAGATATAGGAAACTCATCGACGGATCATTCCTGCTGATATATCGTACGAGCACTAATCAGCGCGAACAATGAGAACCCATAAGTTCTCTAACCGGTTAATTAGCAGATGTGGGTAGCGCCTACGTTTTCGAGTTAGAGTGCAGCATTGTGATAAGGCCCCGCACGGTGCCTGTTGTTTCTCATGCTTGCTTGCCGAATGCGTGGGTCGATTGGAAGAGAGAATGCAGTTAATGGTCATTATAGGTTGGTGCAATTGACTTTCTATCGAGATGTTATTTTCGTACACCTTTATAATGTATTTTAGGGAGATCAGTAGATATATACTCAGCTCACGTTTGATGTAGACTAATATTACGAGCAATTTGCGTAAACGACCGGTCTATTTTATTTGTACGCCTAGCATAGGCGATTTGCCATTTTATTAATGCACGATGCAGTAAGCGAAAACTATAACTGTGTAATGTTATATTATTTCTGTAATAAGCAGTTTTGCACTTGAATTTTCTTTTAGCACAAGCTTTCAACTTTTCTCCTTACTTTCTATATTGGAAAAAAATCACTTGACACAGTTCATACAGGTACTGTCGTTCGTTATATTGCGAAATAATTTTTTGTACTAGATTAGCTAAAAATTACAGTTAGATTCAGATTTACTTGAATTTATTGAAACTCTTCTGGTATCAGTGTCGCATTGGACACTAAAATTTTTCCAACAAATGAGGCTAGCTATAATAAGATATATGTAAACCATGAACCGTTACAAAATCCCCATAAAACCGCAACAAGGCAGAAAAATCGGCAAAAGGAGAGCATGGTGATTGCAAAAGTAAACCGAATCGCGTATCTAATGTCGTTGTGCGTGCACATCGCCTCCTGAATCGGAAAGACCGGTGACGCGTGAAGGTGCGCGCTATACACTAACGATTAAATCGCGCAAGATGATACGTACGATACGGACCCGCATACACCCGATTTGCGCATCTACATGCATATAATTTCCAGCCTTCGATGGCGATCCACTCACTTGCGACTAACGTATAGTTAACGGGGCGCGACCTGCGGTCTCGTTACGAAAGGGAAAAATTCGTAGAGGGAAAATATTTTTTGCTAAACTTTCGATATTACACCTTTGACGGGTAATTTCACTCATTAAAACGCATTGCCAGCACGTGCGAGCTAGTACATGGACACCGTTGCCTAAGAAACGCATGCACGCGCCTTATAAATGCATTATCATAACACTGTATACGGTGCGGGTTTGTGTAACTTTTGCGAGCCGTCGAAAAGGAATCACGCGATATTTATCGACGAAAAAGCGCACGCGCGGTCAGGTGCTTAAAATTCGAGATAACCACGCCAAGTTTTGTCGAGGCGCTCGCGGCATGCCCATTCAATTTGATGAATAAAGTGTTTCGATTACCTGCGGTTGAACGTAGTTGGGCGTAATATATCCGCTGGATTTTGCACTGTTTGCGTAATTTATTTACTAGTAAAGAGCGAATCGATGTAGGTAAATTGTAAAGGTTAAATAAACGAGAAGTTGTGGTTTTACGAGGATAGAGCAACACCCGTGGGACTTGGTGCGAATTGATAACATTTTGTTAAAATCTAATCTTAGAAACGACTTCCCACTATCGATTTCTCTCCGACTTTACATGAGTTTTGTAATAAATTCAATAGCGCAGAAATAACAGAAAACTATCTGTAGAATTTTCGCTTCGCTTATCTACACGACGCACCGCGAGATTTATCCCCCTTTCCCATTCTCCTTTTCTCCACGCGTTCACGAAAAGATGCACCGTTTCTCCCTCGTAAAACGCACGGAATCTCGCACGTAGGTAGCGCAGCAGCGGCCTTTGCCGCGCTGATAAATGCACAGCGCTATCCTCGAGGTAAAAATTTTTACCTTCGCGGCCGATGCTCGCCGAAGCCGACCGCGATATCGCTATATTTTACACGGGTTACCTTCGGATACGCGCTATTTATTTATATATTTTTTGCCAAGACCTCAGTTCCACCGCGCTCTTTTCACTTTATGAGAGAAATTTATCGGCCTAATGAAATTACATGGTGCCGCGGCAAATGCTTTGCGGGAGAGACACGGGGATACCAGATCATTTCGTTTATCGTGGATCAACTGGAGCGAGAATTATTTCTCTCACGTTGGCTGCGGTTCAAGCTCAAATTCATCCTTAACATTTTCTTATATATTAATAATAATACCTGTTAACTTGGGAAATGCAATACTTGAAGCGTTTAATTTTAACACACTATAAATAATAATAACTAGGTGAAAAATTGACTACATGATTATACGCGATTTACACATCAAGCCTTTAATTTACATGAATTTTCACCGATAGAGATATTTGTAATTAATATGATTACCTGTAGAAAAGTTTATGAAAGTCTCTGTAATTACCGGAGTTTTATAATCTTATGTACATTTACGCGTTATTATAAAATATTTTTATATCTTATGCACAATAATCTTGATAAGAGAAATAGTTAAAATCCTATCAACATCTAAAATAGAAATAAAATTGGAAAGAAAAAAGAATGGAAAAACAATTAAAAGACTCTATTCACGTCCTCTCTTCTGCAACAGTTACGTTACACGCAAAATTAATGAAACGACAAATATGCGCTTGCCTTTCTATTAATTTTTCCTCAATCACATGCTCCGTATTACGTGTACATACTGCCGTCAACACTGCAGCGGCAGCGCGCGCCCGTGCCTCATCCCCCGCGGAGGAGTAGCGAGACAGATTAACATTGCATATCTCTCAATACAGCGTACATGCCGACGACATATTATCGCGAGTCACGATTCACGTAATATCGGCGAGGCGACACACGCGAAATGAATTCATAACTGTCGTGCGCCGTGACTCCCGAGCGGCTTTTCTCCCTCCCTCGGTTAAGACACACACATACATGAGGAAATTCGCTATTAGCCGGCGCTGCACGGGAGACTTCCGCGATACTCTAAGTGCAGAGCTTCGTATGCAGTCCCGCACAGAGAAAGAGGAGAGAGACGTAGTCGGGCGCTGTGCTCTCTCACGTACCTCCGCTAACTTTGGGTTTATACTCTGTCTGCAAGTCATTACGACTGCGCGCGCCGGTCCTTATTCCAGTGACCCGTGAATGTTTGTCGAGAGACCGGGAGCGAGAGGAAACGTTCTCCGCCACAACCGCCGTGGAGAACCGAGGGAAAGGCGTGGCACCCTATCCCGCGCACACACGACGTACGTGTGTATGTATTGCATTCCAAATCGGCGCTCGATCGAAGAGCGAGAGAGGCCGGCAAATTTAACGAATCGATGAAAACGTATTACTTAAGCTCTGGGGACTACGGTACCTACGTGTATATACAGGGCAGAGCGATAGGCACTCGATGAGAAAAGTCTCCTTTACACGGCCGCCGCAGATCGATGTGATTGTGAATTTTGACCTCATAAGACATAGCTCGAGATATTTTTTTACCATGATTGCTTGGGATCAAATAAGTTTTCTTTGAGAATATTATTTCGTATATAATAATAGAAAATGTTTATGAAAAATTTAACTATAATAGGTAGATTGTTTCTGTCTTTGTTGACTCTAAATCGAAGATAATAAAAATTACAATATATTTTGAAAAATCTTATTCATAAAACTTGTAGAAATATATTAGGTGTCGATAAATAAAAGAGTAGCATAATATATTAGATTTCCATTGAAGCCTTATGCGGAAACGAAACCGACTTCGGAACCCTCAAACACGAGACGTACACCATTCTTTCGATACATAAACTTACTTCTCTTACTGCCATCGTGTCTGCCGTAGGCGTATCCTATCTACATTTCCGCGTCTCTCCCGCTCGGACCTCACCGGTCGCACTCGGCCGCACGATTTATATCGACGAGGAATCGGAAAACGCTTTCAAAAGCCGCGCATTTTTGCCAAAATCGGAATATTCTTGTACGCGACGCCGACGTATGGAATTATCGATCCCGTTTCCGCTGGCCATTCAAATACGCTCCTTATACGCGAGTCCCGCGTTGCACAATCGTCGATCATGTGGGAAGCGAAGATATATTTTATTAGGCGTGTGCACGCGAACCTGTAGCTCGCAGAATTGAAAAATAGTCGAGATTTGTGTGCACGCGTACTCGCGCGGGCGCCGTTGGGCTCGTGTAAGGACGATGGCATGACATTACACTCTTACGAGATACCTACAGCATACAACAATGTAGTAATAGCCCCACGCGCACGAGCGGACCGTGCTCTAATCCTGTATGTTTCCGAGACAATGTATACAACCGACGAATATAACAGCTGTAATGAAATAAGATCTCGTGTGTGAAGTGTATAACCTTCGCTTTCCTGCGTCGAATTGTTGTCCAAGATAAAAAGAATTGCAGATTTCACGCGATTTGTTGAAACATTTAATTGAAAGAATTTTTTCAGAATTACTGATTTGTTTATTTATAAATGACTAATTAAAATGAAACACCTTATACAAGTGAAAACGACGTAATAAATCATAAGCTGTCCGACAGTGATATTTACAGAACGCTTTTTACCCAATCGTAATGAACGAATGCATTATTTATATACTTGTTTGAATTACCATCGCGCAAACTACATATAAGCCGCACACGCAAACATTGAGTAGACGTTGTTAATATAATTAAAAATCTTGATTACTCGGCGAATGCTAAAAAATAATGATAATCGCCGGGACGTATCCGAGAGGTAATCGCGAAAAAAAGAAAGTAAGGCAGTTTCTTTGTGTAGCGAGGCTTGCGGCTCGACGGATAGAGGTTTATGCTTTCCTCGTGACGCGAAAATTAATTTGACCGGTTGCGCAAGGCGCGCGCATGCGCGATATAAACAGTAGATCTTAAGGCTGGTGGCGAGCAACCGTTAATATAAGTCAATGACGAAGTGGATTTACCCTTTTTTTTGGAGTGAAAAAAGCTGTACGCAAAAGCCAGCGTTCGATTGTTCTAGTAACAAGCTAAAGTATATATAGAGAATTATTTTTACGTAAACTTTTTGCTGAGGTTTGCGGCTCAGATATAATTTAGTAATTAGTCTTATGGAATTCCTATAAATTAGGATTTTTAACGTTATTAATTTTAGATTATACACTTTACGTTTTATGAACTTGAACTAATAAGTAAATATAAGTAATGCAGTATTGTGAATAACTGTTTTTTTTCTGTTATAGATGGAACTACGAGCGCCGAGAACCTGCCTTCTATCACTGCTAGTGGTAGCCTTCTGCACATCTATCCTAGCCCTCGACACCGACGAGAGGCGAACGTCTTACAGTAGCATCGAGGACACCAGACATCCATCTAGTCAGCTTAGTCAGCCACAAAGAGTTCGCTTGCCACGGCGACTTTCCAGCAGGCACAATGAACTCGGATCGACGGAACCCGCGAAAAAATCCTCCCACATGCTAATCGCTGGTCACTTGCGAACGGAACAGACGACAGAAGCGATCACCACCGGCGACACATCCACTAGGGACAAAGACGACACCACTGGCACGTTTGATGACGGTTTGCTTTTGTCCTCTGCAGGCAACGGAAAAGAGAGAAAGAGCACAACCAAGTCTTCGGCAAGCTCGAGCAGCGACGACGACGACAAGAAGACACTGTCGCAGCAGGTAAAGGAGGGAAAGTACGGCCTAATTCAAAACGAAATATACCCGGAGAAGCCGAAGCGACCGGGTATTATCAGCTATTCTTCCAATCCTGAGGTGCCCCGCGACACCGCCAAGAATCTCGGAGGCCTCGACGAAGAGGAGATCTGGCTCGCGGAGAATCACGTGCTCGTCCTCAAGGGCGGTAACTTTCCCGACTCTGATTCGCCCTCGGGGCAGACCGACAATACCTGGCCCCCAATCGACGATTACAAAGCGCCGAGGCGGCAGGTTAAGATACCGCCGAGGCCGAAGGTACCGCCGCCCTTCCCCATACAGCTGGTCGAGAATGGACCGATTCAATTGATCGGCACCAACGGTACTACACTAGCCGAGAACGGCACTATCAATTTCGAGGCTCTACCTGGAGGATTCAAGGGTTTTCTGCCCGGTGAGGGGCCTTACTTTCCTTTGCCCACAGTCAACAACAGTGACGTTCCAGGGGTACCTGAAAAGAGGACCAAAGCGGAGGGCTTCCCAGGACCGTTCTACCCGGCGCTACCGCCAGGAGCGGTAATCGTCCCGCCTCCAAGTAACCAGACCGATTACGACGACGAAGATCAGTCCATCTACTATCCACCGCCATACAGTTTCGTCTACTCACAAGATAATTCCACGGCCATTCCACCCGGTCCACTAGTTCCGGGTATCATCTTGCCTCCTCCGCCTGACTTCTTCTCATCTCTGGACGAAAAGAAGTCGACGATTAAAGACAAGTACGCTAAGCGTCCAAGCACTACTCCTCTGCCAGTTGGAAGACCGTCTTATTTACCGCCCAGAAAATCTAGTACTAAACTTTACAAGACACCGTCCGTGACGACATCACCAATCGGATCAAAGACTGCGTCGCATCCAAAACCTTTCAGCAGAACTAAGATAAAAAATACAACATATCGTCCATATCAGACAGAGAAAACAACAAAACGTATTTATTCGACTGCACCATTTGTAGAGGTGACTACTCCGATACCCGTGAAATCAACAACATTGGAGAGTCCAGAGAAGTTCCGAATTCAATCAATCCTTGGAAACCAAGTTGTAGAAACGAGTACGGAAAAACCGTGGAAATCAGTGGTCAATGCTAGACCTCTTCCAATCTTAACATTTTACGCTACGACTACACCTACGTCAGTTGATCAACCAGTTGAAACTACTCCATCCGCTGTCAAAAACATTCTAACAACCGATAATCCCACGCGTTATCCAAGTCAAGCATCTTACTACTTCTACGAGGAAGCTAACAACGAAGAAAGGCCAACATCTACACCTGACCCAATCCTATTCTTCAGTACGACTGCAGAAACTCCTCCGTATTACAAAGTTGAGCTTCCACAACAAGAGGAACCGATAGAGGAAGAAGAAGAGAAGAAAGAATATTACGACGTCGAGATGATTCCTTCGCAACAAACTGCAAAGGATTATAATGTTAAGTTGATCGATTCCATCGTTAAAGATCCACAGATCTACCGATACTTAGATTCCGGAGCTACAAATAATCAAGAGAAATTCGAAACGTCACCCATAAGAAGTCAGAGTTCAAGAATGTTACAGTCAGAGCCGCTGTACTATCAACAAATTCCCACTCGCTCGGCATCTAAGTTGAGTTACTTCACTACTCCCAGGCCTAAAACTTATTATCACAAGCCAGAAATCAGTGAAACCTTCGAATATCAAACAACCCCAAGAGCTAAACCCATTTATCAGTACAGCTTTGAAGCTACTAATTATGCCAAAAGAGGAAGTCAACCTTTTACGCCAAAACCCGAAATTCAAGAACAACCGCAGCAACAAGTGCAAATTCAGACGCCTCGACAACAAAAAGAGTTGCCTTTGTATAACGAATACCAGGACATTCAAACGGTTAGTGATCAATATGATTACGAGACCAGAGACGCAATGGCGAATCAGCAGGTCCAAACTGAAAAAGTGCCGTATGTCAGTCCAAAGAAAAAGGAGAGGACGTTCTTCCATCAATCTACGACAATTTCACCTGTGCGAGATACTACTCTTGCTTCACACCAACAATACTTTACAAAGCAAGATGAGAAACTGTTAGACGACGTAACAAAAGAGTATTTCACTATGTTTGGCAAGAAGTTATCCGGCAAACTTCCAAGCACTACGCCGATTTATGGCAAGTCTAGTGTAACTGAAAGGCCGGTTCAAAGAGAGAGGTATAACAATCTCAATACTTACGGACCAAATGAATACAATGCCAGGCAGCCGAATATATTTAGAACTTCGAATGTCAAAGTTCATTACGGTGATCAAACACCTGGTCCTTTCTCTCTACAAGATGACATCCTCGTCAATTATAAGAATCCTCTACCGCCTATTAACCCTGATGCCGAATTCATCTCAGTAGTCAATCCAACAGCGAGACCAGCTGCTGCTCTCACTCAGAAATATAGACCTCGACCTGTGCTTCAAGCAGGAAGTCAGGTTCGAGACTACTCGCTACAACCAGGAGTGAGTGGAACTCATCCTCGCTTTGAACAGATACGGGACTATGGCACTCATAGAATACAGCAACAGCGACAGCAAACACCTCCTAGGAATCCAACTTCTTTCGTGCCGATCGAAGATCCACGAGGGGCTATCCGAGGAGCTGGTGGTTTCCCGCCCAGGCCGATTTCATTGGAGGGCGACATTGCAGTGAACTACAAAAATCCTCGACCACCAATCAATCCGGATGCTGAATTTATCAACGGCGCTGGAATACCAAGTCGAGTGGACGGTAACACCGAAAAAGCGAACTCGTACTTTGCATACAGGTTACCGGGAGACGGCGGTCACTTCTACTTTCTCACACCACAGGCTATCAGTCGCGCTGATCCGAGCGGAGGTTATCTGTACTCGAGACCGAGGGGATCGAGACTACTACGAAGAAGACGCGGAAGAGACAGTGATTGAAACTGCAAAGAGCTTTTTAACACTAACTAGTCACAATAGGATCTGTAAAATACTAATAATAATAATGTATTATAGTTTACAATATGTTTACGATAATTCCATATTTATAGATAAACTTGAGAATAACCAGAAAATTTCACTATCTTGTGAAAATACCTTATTTGAGACCTCAGAAATAATGTCATAGCTGTTAACTAATTCCAAAAGCAATATTTCATTTTGATAAAATGAAGGATATAATAAAAATTTTACAGATCTTATTGTGACAAAAGCATAAGCCAACGTATAAGTGTTATAAGTTAGGCTTGTAGAGAGGCAGATGTCGGATGCCATATTTAAAAGATTTCAAAGTTCGGAAGAAATGGGTTTCGCACGTTTCACTGCGGTGCACGAAAGTCACTGCAACTTACTTAGAATATTTATTGCTTGTACATACAGTTTAATAAGTTAATTATTATTAATGATACGTTTAGAATTATGCATCTGCGTTTAATGAATCATATTTGTAAAGCTGACTTTCGTTTACTTGCGCCTTGTCTGTGATTAATGATTGAAGTGTATATACGTATCGATGCCGAAACACATTTTACGATTTCGAGTTTTTGAAAACTCGATGAATGTGCTGGATGGTGCGTTCCTTCACGCTCTAAGATACGCCGTTAGTGTGAGATTGACGTAATATAATCATATTACAAATAATGTAGGGTCATGCATGAAATTTATTAAGATTTTCCAATTACATTATATTTATTAAAAAGTTTTTTAATAAATATAAAAATGTTAGATTGATCTAATCAATCTCGTCATTAAAAACTTGTAGATTTAAGTTGTTAAGTTATGCAAAATATAGAATTATTAATCAACAAAATAAGATAGAAACAAAATACCCTAGACTATCCTATTCCTATCCTATTATACCTCATTTTCGGAATGATATAAAGCAGAATTATGATAATAAAGAAATAAAAGATGTAAGAAAAACTTACCAGTGTCGATTTCTTGGGTCTGCGTAGGGTCTGGTAACGGGTAGTCGTGTAATCTGAGGTAGACTTCTATTGCACATTTCGATGCTTTGAAGTAAAACGGATGCGAGCGAAGTACGTCTTCTAACCTCAGAAGACCGACGTAGGAACGTAGTGTCATTTTTCGCATGCAGTAAGTATGAAAATCAAATTGGTCCTCAATGATTTCGGAAAAGTGCTGTAATTATTAAAACATATTTTAAAAAGATTTTCAATTAAAATAAATTAAAAATGTAGATATAATTTTAAAGATGCAATAATATATAGTTTTTTCTGTTTATACAGTCAAAGGAATGTTTTATACTTAAGATAAGTATTTTTACCTAAAATCATGTAATGTTTTAAGCGAGTGTCCACATAGCGTCTCATGTGCCTTGTCTCTTGTGTCTTGTCTCAAGTGCGAAAAAAAATCGTTGTTCGAATCTTAATAATTTGTAATCTATGGTCATTATTTCTGTATAATTTTCTATTGCCATAAACTATAAATGTATAAGAATTCGGACAACGATTTTTTTTATCGATTGAGACAAGGTACAAGAGACAAGGCACATGATACGCTATGTGAACACTCGCTTAGTGATGCATAAAACTATGTGTCATATATTTAATAATTTTATAAAGATTATGGTATTAACAATTTTGAAAATAAATAATACTAGAATTTGTACAATTATAATAACCTATAATGCAGAAAAGATACAGCTTTTTAGTAAGGTATCTATTTTATCGACGTTCCTTTTATTTTACTTTACTCTTTTTATATTTAATACTAAAAAATTTTTTCTATCTTTCACAAAGAGCAGTTTTAGTGAAATGCATTTAGAGTTCACAGAATACTTTGTTTGTTATGAAATGAATAGCAGGTAATATATTTTTTAAAAAAAGATTATACATTTATGTAGTGGTCATACAAAACCTTCATTTACAATGTTAAAATTATAATTTCAGTCAATCCTTCAATTGAGTAGGATAATTTTTTTACTGAAAATGATGAAAGTTAGTAGTATAAATTTATTTTCGAATTTTAGGGAAATAAATGAATAAAAATCAATGCAAAATAGTAAGAATGTAGAACAAAACATTAACCATAATAATTAAAAAAAAGTTAATAGTATTTCAAAGAAAAACTTACCCTATCAACTTCATGGCATTTTTTCAATGCTTCACCGTATTTTCCTAACCGTTTATATGCATTTGCAGCTTCAGTTTGAATCCACATACATTGCATTTCATTAAGATTTTCCATTGCTAAGACTCCCTCTCTTGTGAATTTCCCACAAGTTTCTTCTGCTTCCTTTACCAAATTTGCACGAAGCATATACTTGGCACATTTAGAGTTAATGTAACGGTCTGCTGTGTCTAAACCTTGTGCTTCATCTAACCATTTATATGCTTCTTGAACATCTCCAGCATGCTAGAAAGTAAATTATTTAATTATTAATCTGGAAGTGTAAGAAGTTTAAATATAATACTTAAATATAATTGAAACTTCGAGTAAGTAATCCATTGTTACAGTAATATTATATTCATAATAATACATGAAAATCATAACATTCAATATGCTTGAGGGTTTTCAAGTGAATTTTGATTTACATTTTTATGAGTATATTTTACAAAAGCTGAATATTTCTGCACAATAGTATTTTATATTAGTTTATTTAAAAGTTTCTATTTTTATCATCAATTGTACTTTAACATTTAAAAACTATATTTAATTATATTTAAACCCCTTATAAGTTAAATTGAAGACCAGTTAGAATTTTTATTAACTAAACAAATATTTTTATAAAATGACTTGGTAATGATCTTTCATAAACTATATATTGGTTATTTTTTACAGTATACATATGAAATTTAAAAAAACTTACCTTGAAAATTCGTCCTTTGGTAACAAAAAGTTCAATGAGGGTAGGAGTATGATATATGGCAACATCAATTTCATTGAGTGCTTTCTGTGTATCGCCTAGGAAGTCATAATGTTGAGCTAGGTAATAGTAAGTCCATAAAAGAGCTGATGCTGGCTCTCTTGGTTTGTCTTTATCTTCATCACTAAAGTGACAATGAGCCTGCAGAGCTTCTTTGTATTGTAGAACTAATGACTGTATGATGTCCGCCTTACTCTGGTCTGTATATAAAGAACGAAGATCGACAAACAATGGTGGTACACCTTTATGAAGACCTAAAATGAAAAAGTTATTGAATATAAAAGTTGGCTGGTGCTATTTGAACAACAGAAATATAATACATTAATTCAAAGTATAAGTTCCAAAACGCCTCGCTGTGATGTTTGCTTTGTTTAGATATCTGACTAGAGAAATCATACCCCATTATATATGTTTATACTTTGTGTACATAAATCTGTCTTACAAATAGCAGAGGCAAAAAATTATTCCTATTTTTTAATTAAATTATGTATTTTATATTTTGACTGAATAGTATAATAAAATATGTAAAAAACCTAATAACTCTTTAAAATTATATTGAAAAAAAAAAAAAAAAAAAAAAAAAAAATAAAAATTTAATAAAAAATAAATAAAAACAAAAAAAAAAAAATAATCCAAAAGCTGCAATAAATAAAGATAAGGGAAAAAAATATCTTTCACTAATATCTCACAAGAAAAAGAAAAGGTTAGGTAGCATTATGCTAGGTACTACACGAAATGGTTAATGCTAAATTACACTGATTATACTATTCTTACCTCTTCTCAAATAACGGTCCACTAATTCTTTGAATTTTTTGCCAGAGGCATAATTCAGCTGTAATCGTCTTGGAGCTAGTGCACGAGGAAACATTGTTTCATAGTGTTCAAGCATCTTTAATGTGTCATCAGGCGTTTTATGCTGCTCAGCCTCTGATAATTTCTTATAATAAGATGTATTTTCAGGGTTAATTTGCAAAAGATCCTGATATACTTGTACTGCTTCTGCGTATTGTCCTAATTGAAGTCTTAATTTACCTATGCATTAAATATAGGTAATTATTAATAGGAAATATTAATGCTAGATTGAATAGATTTGGTCTATTGCAAGTAAAACATTTAACACTATTTTACTTTAGTACTCATACAGATAAGTGATTTTTTCAACTATTTGAAAATTATAAAATTTACGTTACAAAAGAAATAAGTACATATTCAACCAGATAGCATTTCAAATGTGAATAATGACTAAATTCAATTCAATATTAAGAAAGAAAACCTTCTACTAATATTTTTAATCTGGAAAACCAATACTTTTTTAAACATGAATAAAATATTAGATTTCCAAAATGAGGTTAAGTATCCATTAATAAAAACTCAGTTCAATATTATGTCTAAAGATTAATAAAATGTTTTACTTTAAGAATATCCCAAAATGCTTAGATTTCAGAGAAGAAATAATAAATAATAAAATAAATACCATATGTTTCTTTTACTGTAATCTTGTCACATATTTGCTCATTGTGTTTATCAAGGTGCTTTAAAGCTTGCTCATAATCTCCGGACTCTTGAATGACCAGATTTTGATACAGTAGCAATTCACTATGTTCATAATCGTAGCAAATCTAGACATATTTAATATTTATAAAACTACTTTACAATTACAAGCTACATTAATAATAATAAAATTATTGAGACTAATAATTGATGCAAATAAACTTTGCTGTTAATACTTGAGAAGAGTCTTATATAATAGTTATATTTACTTACCATGGGAGAATTTCTGAATGTATCTAAGATTTTAAGGGCCATTTCATAATCTTTAAGAAGATGATAGGATATGGCGAATCCAATCCATGATGCTCTTTGCGTAGGTCTCAACATAAACAATTGATAGCGTGTGTCCTGCAAAGGAATTGCAATTTTTTAATAATAACACTGCACAAAACATCATTTCACTGAAACTGATTGCTCCAGCAGTAGCTGAAGAGCTGACCTTGTAACCATCCAAGTCTCGCATTTGAATTTGTAGTAATGACAGATCCCTAAGAATCTGAATGTTGTCCTTGTCCCATTTGAGAGCATTACGGTAACATTTAATGGCTTCATCATATTTCTTATCAGATCTCTGCAGGAGCCCATAAACGTGCCAGCATACATGGGACTGCAGATCATTTCTGAGTCCACGGCGAACATGATCATAGGCTTCTTCCTTGCGACCCAGGCAGTTCAGCGTGAGACCTTTCATCGCCAAGGTCTCTCCATGTTCACTGAACTTGGGATTTGACAGGATTTGCTTGGCGAACTTCAACCCATTTTTGTATTGTTTGTGCTCATAACACCTCTGAAAAAGTTACAAGTAATAAGAAAAAAATTGATGGAGGCTAAGTAGACGCGGGGGCCAATGTTTTTTTGGCTGGCAGCGGACAGTGTTTACATTTTAAGGTTAATCTAGAAGGGGAGCAATTTTCGCAATCGTTGGCTCGGTATCATTGAGAAAAGCCGCAGCCGAGCGTTATCGCGGACGATTGCCATTGAGCTTTTTCAATTTTCAGCGAAGAGTGTCTCATCATTAGAGCGACTCTCGGGCAGCGGTCCTATGCCGGGGGGGAACCGAGGTAGGGGCTCCAAAACAAAAAATTCGCCGAGCGCGTACTCACCAAAATTCGCTTAAACAAGGCATTTTCTTTGGGTGGCAGAGGGTTGCTGGAGGGCATTTTTGTATAAATACAAAAATAGAGGTGCTTTTCCACCCGGTAAATTCAATTTTCACCACACAAAACCTCGTGGCCACAAACGAAGAAGTCGATCTTAGATCACGTGATCGCTCTCGCGGACGGTAATGCTGTTCCGCCGGAAGTGACTAGCGCTACGCGTGCCCAAAACGCGCGATCATTCATGTTTTCCAAAATGTTAATTTTTTATTATCTTTTTATTTTCTCATCCATAATACGATAAGTAGATATTCGTCTTAACAACAAGTCATTCGGCATTCATTTTTTTTAGCTTGATTCTTGATTTTATTTATTATTTATCATTTTTTTTTAGTAGAATAAAACTATAAAAGTTAATTAGATGCAACAAAGAATATAAATATATATACATATTTAGTGTCTAATTTTTTCTTGTATAATAAATAAACTATACCTAGGATATACAAATTTTTCATTATAGTCAATAATTTTATATATAAATACACAACAAACTAATTTAACTAATATAATTCGTCTTGGGTAACCTGACAACTTTTTGTTTTTGAAATAATTCATCTTGATGTAAAATATTTATCCATATATTATATTAATTAAAACATTAATTAAAAATACGAATGGAGTAAGTACGTAATATTAAATAATTTCTTTTATGTATTTTTTGCTATTTTATAAATGCAATAAATCGAAAACTTTCAAAACAATACTACAAAAATGAAAAAAAATTTATCCATATATTATATTAATTAAAGCATTAATTAAAAATACGAATGGAGTAAGTACGTAATATTAAATAATTTCTTTTATGTATTTTTCGCTATTTTATAAATGCAATAAATCCAAAACTTATTCAAAATTCAATTCGACTAGTCGAAATGAACCTATAGGTATATATACGACTATTAATCGCTTTCGTGAAGCAGGTGATTTTGCCGTGTTCGGAGTGGTAGAGTGCATGGCTGTCATGAGAATTTTCAAAATATTTTTTATAAAGATGTGTTAATAAACAAAGAAAATGATGAAAAAATTCCGCTGGCGATTCAGACGACTTCCAGCTTTGAATATTTTAAATCGCATTGATTTAAAAATTAGTTTTTTAAGTCAGAAATATAATTTCTAAGTATTTTTTAGGTTAACTGTAGGGTTAGAATTATTTAAAAATAACCGGGACGGTAACAGAAAAAATAGATTATTATCAGATTACTGTTATACATAATTTGTAAAATATTAGTGAAAATGTCGATTATCTTTGAAAAGCTTTGTAAAAGTATATTACTTGAACATTTTGGAGCGATTGTGGCAGCAATTGCTACAGATTTGTTTCAACGTGGACCTAGAACATTAAGGGAAATAAAAGTGAAGACGAAACTTCCTTTGTCAAAGGTAAATAAAAAGTTGTACCTATCATCATTGAGAATATTTCTTGAGGTAATAATTTTATTACTATATTGCAGATAAAAGAATCAATGTGTATCCTCATAAAGTTTGGATTCGTTATGTATGAAAAAACTGAGCAAGGTCCAGTAATTTATAGTTTGGATGCTGAAAAAGTCATTGCAGTTTTGAGGTATCCTAGGTAAGAGATTTTAGAATCTACACTTTGGAAAAAAAAAATGGTCATTCTAGATGGAAAGTTTCATTTAAATGAATTTAAATATTTTGTTTAGGTATATGTATTTTGTTAAATGTTTCTGTGGCGATGAAGCAGAAATGATGTTAGAAGAGATTTTGAAAAATGGATATGAAACAGCATCACAAGTGATGGTTAAAATTTATCAAAAACTTGAACAATTTCCACGTAATAAACAAATATTTGACAATCATTAACCAACTTGTACAGATTTAAAAGAATTTGTTGGATTAACTAGTGGTATATTTTTTTAGCGGAAAGGAGGGCAACTGTTCCAGTATTAAAGGAGAAATTTGAACTGTTGGTTAAAAATCAGTTTTTAATGCGCAGCCTTGCTTCTGATACTTTAAGTGATGTTCCTTCAGATAAACCAGATTTTAGCATACCTTCACTAAATGTTAAAGCTCTTACACGTCTTACCCAAGGGCTTGAAGCAGATGCGGGTGATGACAAAATATATTGGAAAATAAACATTGATAGGTTTACTCAAGATCTGAGGTAATTTATAAAAAAAATTAGCCAAAATGATAATACAGAAATATTTTTTGTTATAAAATAAATTTTCTTATTGTAGAGATCAGCTTCTTGTAAAAGCTATAACTAAACGGATAGATGAAAATGCTGGAGAATTGATGAGACAACTTTTGTATCTTATGTATCTGAGAACATCACCATGGGCTGATACATCAATTCCCATTCCCGTGACAGAACTTAAAGAAGCACTGAAAAAGAATTTTCCATCTATTTTACCATATCTTGATCAATATCTTCGAATCATAGGTAAACATTGCTTTTATTACATTACAGAATAGAAATTATAAATTGAAACTCTTAAGAAAGCTGTTTTTATTTATGTATATTCACATCTTTAGAAGAAGACTCAAGTTCGTTTATTCAACGAGTTGGTGACTCTGGAGGTGGACAGTATACTGTTAATATGAAAGAAGCTTTTCTCCAGTTAGCCTGGGCAGTTTTAGATAATGTTGTCATGGAAAGGTTTGGTTCCAAAGCAGCAAGAATTTTTAGGTAATTAAAAATAAGTTACATTTGCTTTTTTATCACATGATATATTACATTATAATATAATCAAGTTAGCTGTTTATTAAAACCATGCCACAATTAAATAATAGAATTAGCACTGTCTAATATTATTGCAGATTAGTGCGCAGTTATAAGTACATAGAACAAGAAAAAATTCAACAAATAGCTATGATTCCAGCTAAGGAAGCTAAACATTTAACATATACCCTAATGGAAGAAAATTATATACAAATTCAGGAACTGAAAAAAACTGGATTGGCTACTGCACCTACGAAGATGTTTTTTTTATTTCATATTGACCTCAATCAAGTTGTGAGGATGACAATAGAACATTGCTACCATGCACTGTATAATGTTATTACAAGGAGAGATTATGAAACAAGTAGCAATAAAAGAATGATCGATAAGCAATTAAGAATGCAAACGTTAACTAGTAATTTAAGAGAGCATGGAGCTACTGAAGAACAGTTAGCTGAGGTACATCTCAAATTATGAATTTAATCTTCTTACTTTATTTAAAAAATATTATTTTACTTTAGATTGCTGAAATGATGACCCCATCAGAAAAATTGCAGTTGGAAAAAGTACAAGAAGTGATAAAAAAATTAGGAACAAATGAATTTTGCATCGAAGATACTTTATTTTTGTTGCAGATGTATATACGTTACCACAAGTGACTTTGTTAAAGTCAATAGTTGATAGTTTATTTTTTGAAGTCATTAATACTTCATTTTGTATAAATAAAGTGGTTTGTTTTTATAAAAAAAAGAAAACACAAGTGATTTATATAGATATTTATTTATATGTAATAATGAATACGCTTGTAAAATACAAACAACAAAGATTACCTAACTTTTAAATTATTATAATAAATATAATGATATATCTATGTTTATAATAGTGCTGTTCTCTATGCGATACAGTACATTTTGTCGATGTCACTATCCTTGAGGAAAAGTCACATCCAGGATCATAAAATCTTTTCTCTTTTTTTTTATTATTACTTTTAGTACATAAGTTCGAAGGAAAGTTAGATTAAACGGCATGTAAAGCTGCGCTTTGTTCGCTCGGCGCGTATCGTCGTCGATGGCAACTTATCCATTTATTCTTTTCGTCCCGTTATTTATCATTTAATAACAGTTCATCAAAAAAAGATTCGAAATTACAAGTGCAAAATCAACAAAATCTTTCTTCACAGCCAACTTGCGCGCGTGTACTGTGTATCTGATTTTGATATGCACGTGTTGATTGCGACTACTTGCTTAGTACAAATGTCAGTTCGGACCAGTGTTTCTATTTTGCACGTGTGACGATAAAGTTTAAATGTGTATGTCACAATATGCACTTTGCAACACGAGGAATTTTAAAGTGGACGATCGATTCCTAGTGGTGGCTTTTCCAATGCACATACTATATACGTCTTTTTTTTCATCTTTCGCTTTTCGGTTCACCTTAACACTCATAGCTCGTGCGTAAATAAGATAATGACCCTTAATACCACGTTTCGTAAACGCTAAATAATAATCTCGAGCTTGCGCGTTGAGCTTATAAAAGTCGAGAGTAAAGCACCACCGCAACAAGAACCGTCTGTTTTGATCATATACTTTTCATTAATTTCATTTAGTCGATGTATAAAGCCAAGACTATCTAAAGCTACTAAAGAATAAAGTAAAATAGAACGCAGGACAAGTGTTAAGGTGGCCATATGAGAATGTCAATGGTGTCGCCGCTTCAAAAGTCATATCACCCTTGCACTCGCACTCACTCATTCGATTCTGCACAATTATATACACGTTTTTTTTCATTATTCTTTCGTTTATGCACACATGTCCCAAGAAGTAACGTCGTGTGCTTATTACTTAGAAACTATGTTTGAATTTTTTCGGTAAAGCATTATACTTTATTATACTTTTTTTAGTTCTTTATATCCATTAACAACAACGCACATGTAAACGAAGTAGTGAAATGCTTGGAATATCTGAGAGAACTGTGTGTTAGTTCGCGTCTGGGTATGTATCATCGCTCTTTTTCTCTTTGTTTATTCGTTAAATAATGCATTAGGCGTTCCATTATGGGAGATATTATTAGTGTAAACTCGATTTACAATATGTTTATTTTCTTTCATCGCTATATAATAGTTTTATACAGTTTCGAGCTGAGAGACAGAGCAGCCGTGCGTTTCGTCGTTAATATCCTAACTATCGAGTGCGCTGACTGACTACGGCGAGTTGCGAGTAATTACAAATTTTCTCCGTCCGTTTTTTTTCGGAGTGTTGTACGAAAAACAAAATGAAAAACAACGGAGGTGCCCTAAAAAGGTGAACAAGCGGCCTTTTACTTTTGTCTAGAGTCAACATGATAAACGCGATTTTTACTATATCAGCGGCGTGAAAAATGTCATTTCTGTATGCCCTCCTTTCGTTTCTTCACCTCAACATTACTGAAATTAGACGACGATGTCATTGATTACAAAAAGGAAGGAGTGGAGTTGTATATATATGGCACATCGGAAAAAGTGATAAGAGAAAATTATAAAAAGAAAAACAATTAAAAAATGCGAAATTGGCAAGTCCTTCGCTCCTTGAGTACTTCTCATCTTTCATTCATAGAAAATAAATGTATGTAAAAGTTCAGATAATAAGAAATCTAATTTTACTCTAATATAATCTCTTTAATTTCACAAAACTTTTACTGTTATTTTGAATTTTTTTATTGTAAAGTCTCTTTTTCCTCTAAACGAAAGAAACTTCTCTGGTGATTATAATATACAGAGTCTTTATAATTCTTTATAACGATCATCATTAGTCATAATTAATAAATTACGCCTAACGGTGAATATTTTTACATTGAATAAGCTTCTTTATTAATATTGATCATAAACGAGTATAGCATTCAAATTTTCTGCAATTTGACATGAGTTGAAATTGAGAGGGGCGTGAACAAAAAAATAAAGAAAAATTACATGTAAAATATCTTTAATTTTTAGAAACCTAATTATAATACAAAACTGTACTTCTACATACGTTTACTTTTGTCCTAATAAATAATTAAAATACAATAAAATTTTCATTAACAATTATTGTAATAATACCCTCACGACAGGACTGTTCTTTGGAAGTTACAACTGGCGATAGAGGATCTGGCCAAAAAAGTTTGAAATTTGAAAAAATTTTTATATATTTTATATATTTATTTTATAAATGTCGTCTACGAGCTTACAGAGTAAACCAAAACTATCAGGCGTCGGATGAAATCGTTTAATAACACTGACACGTATGCCGAAATATCAGTTTAAAGCCGCATTCATTTTTAACTAAACATTTAAAGCTATTGAACTATAAAAAGTCAACAGATTTTTTCCATAAAAAAATTAATTACATACTATTAAATATTTAAAAACATTCTCTTACAAGCAATGCGATTCAATTTATTAACACTAAAAATTACAAAACAAATTTCTTCCATATATTAAACTAAATTAAAAGAGTTATAGATTTAATAAAAATTTTATTTGCCTCGACATGAAGCGCAAATGCCGAACGCATTGCAAACACCGGTTTCATATAATAATGAAGATTCGATTTAAGAACACTATCATAAAACTTAAAAAGTATCCAGTACATAAGTCGGACGACACCCAATAGTTTAATTCGAAATACAAAAGTAGCGCAGAGACATAATTGAGCGTCGGAAATCCGAGAGCAGCGTATCTGTTCGATTCCGTCGTTCACAACAAAAACTGGCACGTATACAACCGCTCGTTTCTTTTTAATCGCTAGGGACAATTAAAAAGTTAAAAATGATAATAAAAGTGGTATCAATATTGACGGAGTAATAATAATAATAATAAGAATAATAATATCAATAATAATAATTTTATAATAATATAATAATAAAAATAATAATCATTCATGAGAGCCAATAATAATGACGATATAAGCAATAAGAGTTTTTGTCGTTCAGTGAGTAACGATACTATATATGTATACACATATAATATGTATAATATATATATATACATATATAGTCTATAAGGTTTGCTTCTCGAATAATTTTACACATACAGCTACGTATAGGTACATCACAAGTAATATAGTTACACTGTACATTAATTATATCGTAGTAATATCGACGCATTAAAGCCGCCATCGTTTTCTCATCTTTTTCACCCATCCTACATATTTAATCATCATTATAATAACGTCGCGTCGCGCGCCGGGCGTCGGCCGTGGCCCATTGTACAAATCCATTATATACATAAAATAAATTATTATCAACATTTAAGCTATTCCGCCTGCCACTCGACACGCTGGTGGCGTTATTTGCTTTTTTTTCTCATTCAACCCTATCCTCTGTGTTTTGATTTTTCTATCGCTCGCGCGCCTGCCACTTCATTCGTGGCGAGTTATCTTTCTCTCTTTTGTGCACTTTTTCGCTCTCATCGAGGATACTGGCTCTCTTTGTAAAAATTATATTAGGTACCTTGTTTATATACTCTATAATTGCACTGGTTACATATAAATTAAGGGAGATGCGAAGTAAATCGTAAGAGAGACAAGGTTCGAGAAAGAAAGGGAGGATGAGAGACAAAATTACTAGTTCTTTTTTTCCGTCTCAAAGATAAATCAATTTTATAATGAGGCTAATTCAAACTAACTTTTTTATCTTGTCCTGGTAATGCAAGAAAAAACGCTATTTGGCACATAAGTATTTATTATATATCACATCAAACTCTCCAACGTTTCTCAACACCATTATTACATTATATTGTATCCTCAACAAAGTTTATTTTGAATCATAAAATAATTTTTAAAATACTATACTAAACAATTTCTGATTTTTAAGCGGTTATTCAATCCTCAAAGTTGTTTACTAATCATGATATTTGATTAAAAAGCAATTTTTGTACATACAATACAATATATTCAAAAATTTCAAAATAATTTGAAAAATTTATAAAATGATAAAGTACGCGTAATAAAAAATAAAGTAAAAATGAGATTGAAAATTCAATAATGTCGTAAACCTGTTCAAGTGTATATCATTAAAGATAGATAAAAAAAAAGTAAACAAAAACCGGAACGTAATAGAACGTTCTTCGTAAACATAAAAAAAGAAAAAAAAAACAATGAGAAAGACATCGCGTGACACTTGCGATCGATACGAATTCATGACTAATTAAACAAGTAACACTGAATGTCAATCGTACGAATACGCAACAATATCAATCGCGTGGCTCAATGCCATTGCATATTTTCCTTCCCTTTTCTCGTTCTTTCGCGCGATTCGTTGCATTCTCATCCTCGCTCTCTTTCACGACTCTCGTTTTCGAATGACCAAGGGCTCAATAAATTAATATCGAAAATTTCTTTTACCTTTTCTTCTAAGTACTAAGGTGCGCTTGAAATACGCATGGAATCGTCGTGGTTGCTCTTTGTTCGGAATTCCCTCCTCGTTTTTTCCGCCCCTTCGGATCTCGGACTAATAGTTATCTAACTTGTAAAATTTAGAATGCTAATGCTATTTCACTTGGCGATGAATTATTTGTTTTTACCAAAATCGAATATAATTATTTTCCAATTGAAAATAAGTGTGTTTAAATCCCCAAAATCATTTTTCATAAATATCAATAAAATACGTTCCCTATTCATCGCAAGTGAAACCAGTAGAAGTATTCTGAGCACATTATAGACAAATGGTTCGGATGCTGTGATGCGTGTGTAAATGACGATGCGAATTTGCATAAGTGTACATTCGTGTGATAATACGCATCTAAGGTGAGCGAGTGTATGTGTGTAAGTGTCTATCTGTACGTGTATAACGCTGCGAAACAAGACTTGGCCAGTCCTCCTGGCTCTCGAAAGGGTGATTCGCGGTCTCGCGAATGCAGACTTTTTTCTGGCCCCGTGTCCTTTTTCTCACGGACACCAAGGTAGGTATAGGAACAAGATTCGTCGTCGGTCGAGAAAGTTTTGCCAAATGTTCCGAACGCATTCGAAGTGCTGTATTATTTTACCTTTAATGCTACTTCATTAGCCAAAAGTCAAAGAGATTTCTTTATCCTTTTTTACTTTCGCAAAACTTACTCTTACAGAAATGCCTCGCCTCGCATCGCGGAGCCGAAATTTCGCAAGCAACTCCCCCTTTCCCAAACGGTTGGCATGCATACGCGACCCAACACATCCCGAACGCAATCCTATTTCCCGACGAATAAGGTGCGTCTATTCGCCGTGCCGTGTTTTCTCCATCAACCGTCCCTTTATATCCCCGTAACATATGTTCTAACCTACTCGATCCTCGCTCAAAGTAGATAGAAAGCAGCTTACATCGCTCATCTCCGCTATTTCCTACGTCCCAAGCTTCTCCTCCATTATCTATTAACGTGTATAATACGCGTGTGACGCCAAGAAAGTCTCTTATCACATGTACGTTTCATCTTGGTTGCACTTTTGATTATTATTCACTGAAAAAGCGAGCCGCCGCGTCGCCACTTCGCCCTAACTAAAAAAACGTTTCAATGCGCACGCTAACTACAACACTTTTTTCGTCTTCTTTTTCTTCGCTTCGCGTAATCTTAGCAACGATGCCCTTGAGTGTTTTTCTATTCTATAGCGTCGGGGCAGTTGTGTGATGCCCCCATTTACTCGCTCTCTGTACGAATATCTCGCGGAAAAATTCACTCCACCACCGCTTAAACACTGTGTAACGCTCGCCACTTTATCTACTATAGCCAATAGCTACAACTGGCTCTCGTCGTTCACTCGGAAACGTCCGCTCACCGCACTTGCGCGCGCGCGTACATGGCACAGAGAGAGAGAGAGATCGCGCATCTCTCGCGGGAAACTCGCTCGCTTCGTCGCCATCGTGTCGCAACCAGAGAGAAAGAGCCGTGTCGCAGTCTCTTGGGCGCGCGACGCAGCAAGTACAGCGTATATCATTATACAGAGAACGAAGAGAAAGAGAGAGGGTGAGAGGGAGAGAGTGACCGGTAGATGGCTCGCCATTACCAGAAGAGATCGTGGCCTCCGAGTCTGGCTGCTCCGGGTTGCCAGATGTTCGCTGGCTGACCCGGAGCCGCGGTTCAATCCTCGTCGGCGTGCTGCCGGGGACTGGCGTAGCCGCTTATCGAGCCCGAGTTGTCCGGCGAGAAGTTCATGAGGTTGACCGAGTCCGTCGGGCTGAGGCTATCCTGGGGGTAGTAGAACGAGGGGTGGTCCGAGCTCGGGCCCGCCGCGCCCCCGTTCATCAGCGCGGGAGGCGAGACAGAGGGCCGGGCCGAGGGTCCCGCGCTGCCACCGCCTTGCTGCTGCTGCTGGCCAGGGCCGAGGTCCGACTGTACGGGCGACAGGAAGCCCATCTCGGTGCCACCGTCCCGGCACCAGAGTTGCCGCATCTCCTGCCGGCGCTGGCGCATCAGGGACTTGTACTCGGAGATGCGCATCTTCTTGCCGTCGACGATGCAGGTACGCTTCGGGCGCGGCCGATACCTGTAGTCCGGATGCTTCTCCATGTGCAGCTTCGATAGCCGCGACTGCTCCTCGTAGTACGGCTGCTTCTCAGAGTTCGACATCGCCTTCCATCTAGCACCTGTCGATCAACATCAGTCTTTATTAGTTTCATCGAATCTTTAACGCATAACGCGTATTCCCGTTATTAAAGATATATTTACCGAGTATTTTAGATATGTTTGAGTTGTGCATGTCGGGGCAAGCCTTTAAAATTTTCCTACGCTCATCTTTGGCCCACACCATGAAGGCGTTCATGGGCCGTTTGATATGTGGTTTGTTTTCGCCTTCCCTCTTCTGCTGCCTTACCATTTTGGCTATAATTAAGAAAAGCGTTATTTATTTTTTTGTCTTTTTCTCGCTAAACGCTATATTTATTTTGTATAATAACGAGATCGAATTTCACGAACCTTTTTCTGCGATATCCTCTGGTATTTTGTAGCCCGAGTCACGCCATACTAAAAAGTAAAATTAAAATTACATATCAATTTCAAATGTGTGTTTATAAAAACGTAAAAGTTGAGGAGCAGAATTGTGTACTCACGATGAGGCGAAGAGAGAAAGTCGGCGTCGTCCTGGGCTGGCTCGTCCCGTTGCTGGGGCGCCGAGTGCTTGTGCTGCCGCGAGGTCGGGCCCGACTGCTGGGGCGAGGACGGCATCATCGCGCCCGAGCTGGGCGGCGCCAATCCATACATACCGGCGTGCATCGCAAAGTGCTCGACTGCGGCGACAGACACCTCGTTCCTGCCCCCACCCGAGTTGTTCTCCTCCTTCGTCGACATCTTCGTTACTGCAAAAACGGATAGGACTGGCTTAGTTTGGGCTCAATAGCGTAATTTATTTCTTTATTTATTTATGTCGAAGGGGGAATAAAAATAGAACTGTAGTGCAAGAATTCCTATAGGAACTAGTATAGATGTAAATAGATTTTTAGCATCGGATCCTGTTGGATGTTGTTACTGCGCGTTAACAGTTTTGCTAATATATTTAATTCTGTTTAATCACAAAGCACATTTATTTTGATTACACTAAAAAGTTAAACAAAAAAAGGCGGACAAATTTGAAACTTAAGTAGTTATAACAGAATCAAGTCAGACTTTTGTCAAAAGTTATTTATGTATATAATATCATCACGATCACAACATACATTTTTTTTTTAAATTAAGTATAGTAATATTCTTTAAAAATAGAAAATTAACAAATCATTTTAATATTTCAAAAAAGTACAACACTCACTCGACTGAGTCAGAGTACTGAGATGCGGTGGCAGTCCGGCGTACGACATGCTCGGCAGGTAGTTCCTGGGCATCGGCATGCCCGGCGGGTAGAGTTTGGGCGCCGTGGCGGCCAGCGGCTGCTCCTGGTGCTGCTGTCCACTGCCGGCGTGGTGACCGGGTCCCGTTTGTCCGCCTCCGGCGTCGCTGCTCGGCGACGAGCCGGCCGTCGCGCCACCCGCCGACGAGGACGACGCCGACGAGGACTTGGGCTTGCTCAGATTCAGCGGCGCGTCCGGGTCCTGGGGCACGACGACTGCCGGCGGCTGGGGTGGCGTCGACGCCGTTGGCCGTGTCACCGCCGAGGCCGAGGACACCGGAGTGGGCGAACGCTCCTTGTCCAGGGACATTTGCGCGAGGTGGGCGGTCGCCCAGCTGGGCCCTTCTCGATGACTGCTTATCATCTGAGGACGCAAAGTTTGGTTCTTGGAACACTGATCTCTTTGATTACGATATAATGAGAAGGTGGTTTGAATACTCACATTGGCGATGGAGTTGATGTGTTTGTTGCCGGCGGTGGCAGTGGAGGTGGGCGGCGGCATCGGGGCCTGCTGATTCCTGAGCTGCTCGAGGAACGGTAGGAACATGAGGGACTGCGGGCCGGCCATGCCGAACTGGCCCTTGGCGAGCTGCGCCTGCAGCTCCTGGATATTCAACTGCATCATGTGGTCGTGCTGACGCTTCAGATGCTCCGTCTGTAGCCGCTGCAGCTCCAATTGCTTTTGCAGCTCGACGCCTGCGAGCGACGGGTACGACTGTAAACACAACAAGAGATGCCGAATGTTAAAAGTAGTCCCATGCCAGTCTTTATTTTATTGAGAATTATATAAACGTATAGTTATTTAGTATATGACAAAGTGCTAATTTATGTTTATGGGACATCGGGATAGTTTGAATTTTCATACCGACTTTCATCGGAAGAGGTTGGATTATGAGAAAGTATCTTAAATAGATTTATTTCATTAGAGTTGGAATAATCCGTAGTTACTGACATAAACCCTAGAGACTAAAGAATGGGATTAGTCACCTACAACTTACAATTTGGCACAATATAACTTAGATTTTAGGCTATGTATATTTTTATTTTATCGGTATTAGTCATGAGACCTCAAGAATCTGATGCAAATAAGGTGGCGCAAACGTTCCTTGTATAGACTCACAATAATTTAATGCGCAGCGTAGTATTATTGTGCGGTCTGGCTATAATCCAAATATATGTTCAAAATCTTAGGAGCAAACTCTTGTGACAAGAAAAAGGTGCTTATTCATCCACTAATCGTGTCTTTAAAACCTGATTTGTAACGTTACGTAACATAGAAATTTTATGGACTTTCTAAATACTTTGTCATTACTTATTTACATGTTTTACTGTTACAAAAGACTTTGGTAAGATTATGGGCAAATAATAAGAATGTGATTTGTCGTAAAATAAATACGCGAAAAATTTTAAATCAAAAGTAGGTATATAAGATTTAAAGGAGAATCAGTAATCCCATTGAAGAATTCTACAGGCAACTCTACATTCAAACACGCCGACTGAAACACAGCTGGAGCTAGTACAATAATACTCTCCATTCTACTTCGTCTCATTCACAGTGAAAATACCTCACCGACCGAAAACTCGAAAACGCAATCGATCTGGTCTCCGCGCGTAACCGTCACGTCTTCTCTATACGGCACTACCCAAAACAACAACGCGCGTATATCTAATAACAGAACCGCGAGATCTCCGCTTTGATTGTAATTGTGCGCCGGCGGCCGCGGGGCACTACAATGTCCGGCTCTATTAGCGCGCTCGCGCGCCTCTTTGATATTTCGTCGCGGGAGACAAATAAGAGACAGCGAGCAGCAGGTGCAGCGCGAATATGTTGTCGTGACGTGACAATGCGTTGACCCACAATGCGAGGGGGTCTTTTCTTTTGTGTTGATGCCTCGTCGTCGTCGTCGTCGTCGTCGTCGTCGTGCGCGCCAAAATACCGACCAGAGGCGCAGAAAAAGCCGATCGTTGAAAGCTCGCGTTAACGCGGTCTCGAGCTTTTGAATGGCAGCTGCATTGTTTTATAAGACTTGTTTTACACGGAAAATTTTGTTCTCTAGCCAATTTATTATTTTATTTGGTAAGTATTTAGGCGATTTTTCGGAAAATATGTCAACATCACGCATCTATTCCAAGTTACGACGTTAAAACGAAAGCGTATAAATATAAGGTTCTTCGAAATATTGACACTTTTGTATATAAGAGACCGGCCAGCTCTGCCATAGGGATAATTGAAACTGGCAAAAGGTTCGCCTGGAGGTAGTAAAAGTTAGGGCGCAGCGTGAACAGCTGCACCGGGAGAGGCGGGTAGGTCAGGCGCACTCTCGCGCGATCTGCACGCTAGAGCACACACGCGAGAGAATCCAGCGGGCGAGGGCCAATGAAACTTCATTATTCATCCGAGCGAGGCTCAGTTATGCCGATGATACGTATCCGTGACAGCCATGCCGCCCACTGTGGCTAAATATAAACACAGGCGTGCTGCCAGAGCGCTCGCGAGTTCCATTCACACACGCGCATAACCGGGGGAGAGGCTCGCTCGCTCTCGCGAGAGGCCGTTCTGAATATGCATCCGCGCATTGACGCCAACTGCGCCGCCTAAACTTAGCAGCGCAATTACCGAAACATGCCCACCACCGCCGTAATCGCTCGCTCGCTCGCTCGCACACGGGCTCATCACATGTGCTCCTCTTCGTTTAGAAATTACCGAGGCGCAGTGCGTTTTCGCGCTCGGCCTGCGCCTCATTTGCGCCCGCGTACAGGAGCTTGCACTCTAGAGAGCTTCGCGCTTACCGTTTTAAGTGCTCGTAGGTTCTAGCTTGTCTATTATATTTCGAGACCAAGTGCGCGCGATCGCTTGTAATGTATAGTTGCCGCGAGACAAAAGGGGAAAGATCTCATTTTTTCAATTGCGAAATATTCCCATCTGATCACACGCGTTTAAGAATATAACATATCAGCGTAATCAATTTAAATTGTGCGACAAACGCAGGCGCGCGCGACTATAAGTAATAAAACGACGGGAAAATCGCGATCGATTAATTAATGTCGAGGCTAATAAACCGAGCGCGCGGATGATTTCGCCGGTTACGATGGAGAAGTCGATCGGCGGAGCGAGGTCAGTCGAGTGATATCGAACGGCTTGTAACGAAAAAAATAGATTAGTATACTTCTTCTTCAAATCCAATGAAGATTGCCGCTCGACTATCTGACCGAGACAAAAACGTGAAACAAAGTTTACTTTATTCTCGATATCGCGCTCCAGGCGAAGATTTTTTACTTCGAACTCGTCATCTTATCCGAAGACTTATATTTTATTGATATGGGAAGGTTCATAATTTCAATAATTATACAAAGATTCCGAATCAATAATGTTTTTTTATGTATATACTTCTTTCATTAATTAAGCCGGAGATCGACATCGGATGATAAATTTGTAACAATAAACTGACGTTTTCTCTCGCGAAGCTTTTCACTGTAACTATATGTGTACTTTAAGTTTTGCTTAGGCTCGCAAATTTCCCCCGCAGCGCGCGATATTTTCAGCGAACTTTATCAACCAGCACTGTTTATTATCATCTTTTCCAGGCTAGTATCCCGAATCCTTTTGATATTTCGACTTGGCGCGTACGCAAACAAATCGCGATTAGCCGCCCTCCCCGCATATGTAACGGCTTCTCGAAAGCGATCTTCAGCGAACGTCATCGCGATATACCCGCTCGCTCGCGAGGAGAATCGGCCTCTTTTACCCTGAAGTATGAATGAACTCTACTTTGTATCGTTTTGCAAAATCAGGGTATCGTCGTGACAGCCGGTGCGAAGCGTGTATACACATACACGCGTGCATCGCGATACAGAGTATGAATGAGTTAATGTATGAATGAATGAATGAATGGGCGCGTTACAGAGGAAAGAGAATACAGTGTGTTTAAAGTGTGGCATTCTGCAGAGGGATTATGGATTCGCTTTGAAGAAGGTCGTTACAGTTTCGAAGAAGCCATATCTCCAGTGAATAATTATCGGATTCAGCGAGGCATTGGAAAAAATGATCGAATTATATTCAGTTGCATTGCTCGTCAAATACAAAGCTTTCTCTAAAGCGCGACAGCAAAGTGATTCAAAAGTTTGAAACGTGCGCGGTAAAAATGCGCGAACAAAGCACTTTAAATGGAAAAACATATTCGGTTGACAAGACAATATGTGAATCCTCTCGACGTTAAAAGCTTCGCGATAAAAGAAACATGCGGCGCGGTCGGCGGGGCAAGAGAGAATGTAAAAAGTTGAGAGACCGAGACAGAATGTAGAACAGACGCGCGAGGTGGAGAGGCATATTATAAGAGCCGAGATCTACTCGTCGGGCAATATCTTTCTCACGCGTGTGCCGCGCCGAGAAGCCAAAGCTCAGGCCACAAAGACGACTTTGTCTTGTTTCAAGCTCGCGTCATCTCCACCGCCGCCACCGCGCGGCTACTCGATCGAGATAATGCGAATCTTGAGAACAAACGTCCCGAAGTCTTTGAACAACTTTTTTTCCTTCCTCGGCATCGCAAGTATGCGACATATATACATATACGAGCACACGCGGGCTCCTTGTACTCTTCCCCTCCCGTAAGTATATCGGAATTTATTGGAGTGTTAAATTAGAAGACGCTTGTGAAAAGTTCGCGCGCGCGCGGGAGCGACGGCAAAGGTCTGAAGAGCAGCGGAGCCACTCGGGATCGCGCAGGCCAATATATAGCTGGGCCTGTGTTTGTTTTTCGACTACATTCTCGCTCTCGAGAGCGCGCTTTTGTTCGATGGATTATGCGTGCGCCTGTGATACGCATATGTATTTCCGTCTGAAGTGTGAGGAGAGTCTCTCGTGATTTTGCCACGTCGCCGCGAGGATTTACGTGCGAACGTATTTCTCATGGGGATCCGAAATCAACTTTGGGATATGACACTTTAGTATTGGCAAAAGTTATTTTTGGTATTTATTGAAATGTTTCGTGTATATATTGTCATAAAATTAGGATTTAATTTTTCATATATATAGTTGTGGTAAAAATCCTTGGAAGAAGCGCATTAGAGCGGATTATTTTTTCATCCATTAAACGTACAGGAGGTTTTGGACTAAGCACTAGAAGCAGATCAGTCGATGAGACACTAATGTCTTCATAAGCTCTTTTGCCATCGACGAGAGACTGCAGATGTCATTTCTCTTTTTAATCTTTCAGAGACCAGCCCAAGAAACTATTTGTAAGTCGCAGTAAATACTCAAATTCGACGACACTTTTACGAAGCGCAAGCGCAGAAAAATTATTCTTAATTCCAACAATGAAAAAAATCACGTCAACGACAGATATACTTCCCAGTGCGCATTCCACCTAATCAGCGAAATCTGACTGATTAATAACACAGAAAAACATGCGCTGCAGCTTGTCGAAATTATGTGGCGCGAAGAATGGAAAATAAGGCCAGAAAAAAAGAGAGGCATTCGCAGCTCTCGCGCTGTCTTTCTCTCCGCGGCTCTGAAACTGGAGAGAGGAAAGCAAAAGAGGAAAAAAGGAAAGGGCAAAGACGACGACGACGACGACAACGACGAAGAAGAAGAAGTCGTCCCACAACGAGGGACACAGAGAGTTCGAAGAGCGCGCGCGTGCGAGTCAGTCGACTTAGCCGCGCGGAGAGAGAGAAAATAAGCCGCGACAGCGGGGCTCGCTGTCAGCCGGATTATTGTCTTCGGCTTCTTATCCTCGCCCCCGAGAGAGAGGGAGTGAGAGAGATGCGGAGAGAGCCGAGAGTCAACTCCCCAGAGGGGACGCGTCCGCGTGCCAGAGCCCGCGTCACACACGCCGCAATCGTCCTCGACGCGACGACGACGACAGGGACTTTCTTCTTTTCGTCGTCGTTGAGTTCTCGAGAGTGAGCTTTATTTTCCGACGCCGATGTCTCTCTCTCTCTCTCTCTCTCTCTCTCTCTCTCTTTTCTACGACGCGAACCGTTCTTGCATGATCAGCCGTTCGTGGGTTCTATTTGAATTTTTTCAATTTATTGTTTATCAATGTTTTTGTTCCTTGTATTATTATGCGTCTAAGATTAAAATGGTATATCAATGTGATATAATTTTTTTT
>JAPYZO010001881.1:0-33521 GCA_030522905.1 Torymus flavipes
TAAATACTAAATACTAAATACTAAATACTAAATAATAAAAACTTGCGTTTATTATAAAAAGATTTGAATTTTTGTTTCCTCGAGGAAAAAATTTGTAATTATAATTATTTGTAATGTAAACATACACAGAAAAAAATTATTTGAAAACGTTGATCAACGCATTTATACGGTATTTGACTGTCAAAAAAGAGGTTTAGAGAGATGATCTTCTCACTTGTTTGATCGTTGATTTGATATTTTCTTTATAGATTCTAGAGATCAAGCTTATATAAAGTAATTATATTCGGGAATGATCTCTCTTTTCAATTGAAAGTTATAAGTTATTCACCACATCAAAAACAAAAGTGCTGTAAAGCTGTCAATGTTCAAAAACTCACTTACTAATCTTTATTCCGATTTACTTTTATCACTGACCCCTATTTTTTTATTATTAGAAAGCACAGTAAATAATTTTTCATACTACAAAAGCGTGTATTGGAACAGAGTAGTATGATATATGTGTGGTGATAGTGTGTCGCAACAGTGTGTACATTGGTACACAAATACAGCGAAGAGCTACTATGCGAAAAATACGCGCGTCACCAGAAGGTACCGCACTTGGCCAAGGCTCGGGCCGCTCGGGGCCTTCTGGTAACGTACACATAATTCGGGGAAGCCACCATATAACTTTGGTATCTTTACATTTTTCAGGTACGATGTACAGCTCAACGATAACCCAGTTCGAGGAGCCGCCCAAGAAGAAACCGACAGAGGAGGCGTCTGAACCGACTCAGCTGCCGTGTCGCGAGGAAGGTGAGCAGCCGCTGATATGGCGAAACATCATCGCCCTCACCATTCTTCATGGCGTCGCCTTCTACAATTTGGTCCGTTACGCTCATCTGGCGACGATGGGGACGTGGATTTTCAGTAAGTGAAAATTGAATAATTTTTTATGAATTTCGTATCAGGTTGCTACAGAAAAATGTTCAAATTTTCATTCCGAATATCCGACTATACAGAATGCGTAATTGATTTATTTGAAAAAGTTTTCGTATTTTTTTAACTGTTCAAATAGTCGCATGTTTTTTCAAGACTTGTCCCGGATGAAATATTACAAAAAACATACAAATCCGAGAAGAATTTCAAATAATCATTTATTCTCGATGAAAGTGTCTTTTATTAAAAGCACTTCATCCCGATTCAATCTTTTACATATTTATATATAAACTTAAATTCAATAGAATCCGGCGATCATTCGATAAATCATCGGCGCGTCGCCATAACAGCCTACCCTCTCGACGTCGGCCGAATCTGTTTTGATTCTTAAAAGTGGCAATCGAGTTTCTCTCTCACTCCGCCTAATGATTATCGAAAATCGATTGCCCAACGAGCGCGCGCACGCTTCTGCCTCCCTTAATTACCGGCAGAAGTACATATTCATGTCATGTCCCCGCGGCCGCGCTGGCACGGCTCCAGAATACAGCTGTGCGCGCTCGCTCGCGTCGTAAAGAGACTGGCGCGCGGCTACCAGACACACACGACACTGATAAGCGAAAAAGAGAAGCCGGCGGCAGGTATATACACGGGCCGGGTTGAAATCATTGTCGTAAACGCGAAACTTCTTCTTCTTGTCGGACGTGTGTGTAAAGGAGAGGAGAAAATAGGCCAAGGGGCTGGGATCTTGGTGGAGAGAATTGTGTTCTGGAGATGTGTCGCTATACTGTAGTTTATAATATGTAATAATGTATATAATGTTTAAAATGTGCACTAGTCGGAGAGATGAACAGCGTGGTTTATGAAAAACTGAAATACGTGTGTAATTTAATATGTGGTTATTCGTGTTTTATGAGGAAGTATTTTTGTATACTAAAATGGAAACTACGGTAATCTTAAAATAATACTTGTTACGAGTAATGCAAGCTCCGCTAAAGCTAAATTCACATCTCTGACGTAAACTGCATTCAGTATGGAAGTAGAGCATGTTTGGATATAGGTATATATATTTAGATTTAGAAGATTACAAGCTTTAGTATAACATACAAAATATAATAGACAAGGACTTATTTAACTGAAGTATAAAATAAGTATAAAAAAATAATGCTTCGAATTATTGAAGTATCCCATATATATTCACGACTAATTAGCCGCGCACGTTTTTCCAATTTTCCTCCGCTCAGGCAAAACCGCGCGCACCGCTCATCCGAAAAATAGCCACCGGTGGCCCCCGTTCAACAGTCGAAAAATCGCGCGCGCGTTCGTCATCGCGCGAGAAAAAGTTTATCCGGCAGCCGCGCGTAATGGCGCGTAAGGCGCGACTGCAAATTGCCCTCTCTCGCTCGTATTACACGCGACCGGCGAGGCTTTTTCCGTGCAGCAGCGAGGGTATATATAGTGCACGTGCAGCGCTCACTGCGCGAACAATAAAGAGTAGAGTGGCTGACGGTATACGTATATATGATGGGGGGAGGTCTCGCGTCGAGGGCTGATCGGGCCGGCGCGCGCGAGAGTGCCGAGAGAGCTGAAGTGGCGCGATATTGCGCGGCTACTGCTGGCAGTGGTAGCTTGGTGGTGGCTCGGAAAGATGGATTAATAGGTTCGTGGATGAGTGTGGCTTGAATTCGTCAAGAATTATGCTCTTTTGTCGTGATTTTGTATATAGAACGGCCTGGTGACGAACGCGCTTGTGCCTTTTTTTAAAGCTTTGGAAATCGTATATAGTTTTGCTGCAGAATATTATACTTACGCCATTCGTGAATGATATACGGTAGAATAATGCCAAGTAGAAAGAGATGGGAATAATACGAAATACAGTTTAGGCCAACTTGGAAACTTTCTCGGTTCTTGAGTATATTATCTTCAATTGTACTTCTCTGTACTAAACACAGGTTTTGAAAGTTCATTTATAGGTCCCTAGCTTCTCAATCTCATGGGAATTCTACTTTGCTGAAAACTTTATTTACTTATCGCTGCATTATATGAATTTATTTATTTAATTTTTCCATTTAAGTACAATAGTGTAAAACTTATCCATTTCGTTCGTATATTTGCACTGTTAGCATTGCGTTTAACTTTATTTTATAATGAGGAGTCATATAGAGATCAAGCCAATCAGATTTTGCGTATCACATATAGAAAACTATAGTTATTGAAAAGCGTTATAATGAATCGTTAACTAATATATAGAAGTATAAAATATACATTTTATAATACACAATGATTACGATATGCCTTAAATTTCATAAAAAACAAGTCACAGATCAATCATATCCTGTATAAAATTACTTCTTATACAATTGATTCTCCAGAGGATACACATTTAACAGCACAAATTTAACCGCTTTATCCCCCCTTTCTTACAGCTATAAAGGGAAAATTGATTTTCACTTATTCATCGGCAATCCACAATATTCCATCTCCCCGCCACGTCGCGCGCCATTTCATCACGTAAAACCCTCTCTACGCGTCCGCCCAACAACAGCGCGTCAACTCTACGAATACCTCGTCAATCGTCTCTCGTCCTCTTTCTCTCCACCTCCGCGTGCATTCCCGTATAACGCGAACGCAGCTCGTTCGCTCGTGCCATAAGAAAATGCAGGCGCGGTGACCGAATAAGAAAGTATACCAGCGCTCGCAAGTGCGCATTTCGTATTCCGTCGCGTTTCTGTTTACGAGATCGAGGGTGGGGCTATATACGCACTCGACGTTTTATGAACTTTTTGCAAATTGCTTTTGACTTTTGTGAGTAACGCGCATATATGTAGCAGGGGGCCCCGAGGATTGTTTACCGTTGGAGTGCTTTGCCGGTGATGGTGTTTGATGCGCGCGGCGAGGGGTGTTGCGTACGCGCGTGGGTGTTTATTCGGGAGGATATTTTTATATCGAGTGATAAAAGGAAGGATATGGTCATACGGACTTGACAGATAAGGCGATATATTGAATTTTTTTCAGAAATTTTTTATTTTTCGCGACAAATATTTGGAGGGTGACCAATGTTTAGACGATGTACTATAAAATTGAAGTCAACTAACGTATTTGTTTAGTTCGACAACGGTGGTTCGGATCATGTTTTCGAATAGACTAGGTTACCTGCTATTCAAAGCATCGAATTTCATAATAAAGGAGTTTAATTAAAGTAAAATAAAGATATTGCAAATTAAATCATTAAAAACGAATTTTATATCCGCATTGAAATAGTATTAATGAAATTCGATGTTATGGACGGTAGGTAAACTGGTGTATTCGAAAATACAATATTCGTCATTTAAAAATTCACTTCGATTTTATGGTGCATGGGCTAACCATTGGACCTCTCTGGCAAATATTATTTTAAAATTTTTTATTAAAATTTTTTACTTCGAGTGTAATTTTTTAATTTATTTTGTAAGACTGTAAAAAATAACAACTTTACAATAGAGTGAAAAAATATTACTAAAATCTTGTCAAAGTACACCAATCCTCAAAGCTATTACACTCTCAACTATCGCTAAACTTTGTCGAACATTACTATTTGTTTCAATTACCGAGCAAAGTTCGACAAAATAATAAATTTTCGCGAGAACTTTTCATTCCGCGTTACTTTTTAAAACAGCACTTGTACAACCCTCTTCCTTTCCCCAGATTTATCCTCCATAAAAATGAACCACGTAATACCAAACCTCTCCTCCGCAATTCAATACCTACAATTTTAAAGACCAGGCTTTACTGCTCGATCCCCCGTAGAAAAAAAACGCTCCATCGCGCGGCTCAAAAATTCACAAACGAACCCACGCCAGCAGTCAATCACGCTGTGGCACAAATCATAACTGTCGCTCGTATTTAAACCATCAATATGAACTGTTTTTTTCCTTCTTCTTCGCGCGGAGCACAGAGGATCCGTATAAAGCGATCGCAATAAAAGGGAGAGAGAGAGAGAGGGGGGGGGGGGAAGATAAATCATCGCCGTGGCGGTGCCCCACCCGTAAAACCCGGGCAATCTCAATTCCGCTGATGCACGCGCGTTACGTGCGGGCAGTTTCGGAATTTTACATTTCCTCGGTCGAAGATGGGGGAGGACGGGGGTGAACGAGAGGAGAGTGGGCCGACTTTTTAATGGAATCGGAATCAATGACCGGAGTGCTACTTTCCGCCACGACGAATTAAGGGGAGTTTTTACGGTTTTTCTCTTTCCGCGCGAGTGTCATGTTGGAGTAATGAACGATGCACTTTTTGGTGTATTAGCCTGCGAGAGCGGGTTTTAGAAAATGAAGGATGGTAGTTCTATAAGAGGTTGATACTACGACTGTCATGGAAAAAGTTTGTGGTTTATTCGAAATTAATTTGGTTTTTTGTTTCAAAATGTATAATTCGGTAAATTAAATGAAATAAAAAAAGAATAAAATTATTTTTATATACACTTCTCGTCGAAAGTTTCTCTCGCACAAACGAATAATTTCAATTAAAATAAAGTGCATGTAGTAAGCTAACACGTTTTTAATGAGTTTTTCAAGTACAAAATTAAAGCGGTTATATTATATCAAATGTTTAATATAAAACTTCTCTCGCGCGCTCGCAAACATTTTTTTTCCGCAATCAAAACTTCAACGAGAATGTAAATTAAATTTCCCCGCGAATCGTCTGCTCGTACACTCTCGCAGTCGGCCGAGAAATATATATATCACAAACGGGAGTCGACTGGCGGAACACCGCATTAACCTTAAAAGAAAGCAAATCTCCCCGCGGACTCTTTCCGTCAAAAATTTTATATAGTGTAGTCGCACTGCACGACTCAGCTCTAATCTCGGTCGCCTTCATACTTCACTCCCTCGGATTAGTGTAATCTTCAAGAACCACGACATACGCACACACGGAATTTTCCGCTTTCCCCAGCGTCCCATATTAAATCCCGGCCCATATTTGCAGCACTCGCAGCCTTAAAACGCTTCGAAAAGCTCACGCGCGCGCGCTCGCTCGCCCTAAAAGCAATCCTCGCGTCGCCGAGCGAAAAGCTCTCGAAAATTTATCCTACCCCCACTCGGCCGCGCGTGCGAACTGGGCCGAGCTGAGAGACAGAGACAGAGAGACAGAGAGAGAGAGAGAGAGAGAGAGAGAGAGAGATCGGGTAAAAGCGGGGAAAAATGTGCAAAATCGAACTCGAGACGCACGCGTGCATTTTGTGCTGCAGGGTGGTACGAAGGGGGGATATACCGCCTCTCGGTTCGCGGCGTTTCGGAATTTAGCCAATTTCCTGGTCGGGATGCGCCGCAGATGCTAATTTAATATTTCAGGGGTTCCTCTGGCCCGGAGAATAATTGAGCGACTGTAATTGCGCATCGATTGCCTACTGTATATAGTGCGGGTGAGAAACGCGAGTGTGGGATCGCGAACTTTCTTTTGTGTATACATATGGGTGGAGAAAGAACGAAATTCGAGAGGTAGGTTGTAAAGTATTGTTTTTTTTAGATCAGAATAAATTTTAATTTTTTATTTTCTCACGTTATTAAATTAAAATTGAGATTGAGAAAAAAATTTTAATCTGAAATTCTGAAGACCAAATCTTTACCTATCATTTCATATATTGTTCCAATTATTAATAACAACGTTTTAGGATATTTTATATTTTATATATAAGGAAAGAAATCCCTATAAACATTGTTAATCAACAACAATCCAATGCACTCCTTATCAAGCGAAAATCAATCTAGCGAAGCGTGAATACGCGCACCACCCGCCCTCGCGGGACCGTTGAACTCTGATAAAGAAACGCGAATCAAGTGATCTTTAATAAGCACGAGGGACACAAAGCGTCCTATACCCCTTCTGCTTGCACGAGTAGACGTTGTCGTTGTTGAAAAGAATTTGCTGACGCTATGACATTATTCGCCAGTCGATCCCCTCATTAAGATCGCCGAGGCATAAAAATGAGCCGAGGCTACTCTCACCTGCCTTCTTCGATAAGGTATATTTCTGCGCCTTGATAAAAATACGAGACATAATTAACTGAAGGTTCATAAAGTGAAAAAATTAAAGTATTTATTGACAGAGATCGTAAGAAAAATGTAATAACAAGATTCGCAATATCTAAAATGAATTCGTTACATTCTTTAAAATCCATATTGATAATATAACGAAACATGCTGACTCTATCCTTCTATATGCATAATATTGATTTCCGATGCTTTTCCGATTGCCCGTAGGTCCAATTTGGGGGATAACCGCGGGATTCGGCGTCACGGCCGGTGCTCATCGCCTCTGGGCCCATCGTAGCTACTCGGCCAAGGCGCCGCTCAGGATATTCCTCGCCATCCTCTACTGCATGGCCGGCCAGGTAAGTCAAACCAAGCAACATCGCTTTCATTAATATCCATTACAGTTGGAGGTAAAAAAAAATCCAGACAGGATATAGTGCACGAGTTCGCGTATTCGTTAATTACACGGCGTGGTAATGCACGAGAGAATAATGCTCGCAGTGAGCTTTATTATGTGATTTGTCGAAAATTATTTTTGGACAGTGAAATATATATGACGTGAAATGTATTTCATTTTTGTTGGAATTTAATTTACTTGCACGGACCTTTTGTTTTTTTACAGGTACGGTGTATATTGTATGGTTTAAAATGTGATTGACCCAGTTTTTTATGTAGAGTGTAGGAAATTTATTTAAAACTCAGATTTCCAATAATGAAATGTTATACGTTTCGCACTTGTCATTCTTTATTTGCTTTAACGTTTAAAAGGTTATTGAGTGTATGATGAAAAATTTTACAAAACGAGAAGTGGAAGATACTTTCGTAGAATTGATTGATAATACTTGGAAAGAAACTTTATTTTAAAAAAATGTATCGAATTAATTCGAGTAATTAAATAATGCAGATGAAATGAACAGAATTAAATATAGTTTGATTTCACAAAGAAATAAAAAATAATGTATAAACCCAGTAACAAACGGAAATTAAGTAGAACGAAATCCTTCCGCAAAAACTAAACTGTATTTAATAAAAGTACACAACAGGTATTCTATGAAATTTATATATTAAAAAATATTTAAATTAATAGCTTTTTATTGTAATTTATATCTTTGTTACAGGAAGAACAATTTTTTCGATATAAATTATAAAAAGCTACACGAAAATATAAATTTTTCTTATCACGTCCACTTTCGAACTACATCCTCACTACCTGCAAAATTGGAACAGAATTCGAATCGAGCTCTCTCTTCCCACTTCGCTACAACAGCCTCATCCACCTTTCCGAAATTCCGACCTAATAAACAAACGAACCACCGAAAATAAAAGAGTCCGGGCGTCGAAGCGATTCTCGCGCAGCCGCTGCTCCTTAACGCTCCACCTGAGGGAAGGGGGAGCTTGATATCAGCGCGCTCTGCGCCCCAGTTCTCTCACAGTGCGCTACCGACCCACCGACCCATAACGCACGCCCCCGCAGACCCATTCACCTGGCGAGGGCTCGTTCTTTCAGGAAGAGAGAGAGAGAGAGAGAGAGAGAGAGCTTTTGTTTTCGGAGAGTTGTGGGTAAAGTCTGGTGGTGCGATTGTTGGAAGATATTTTTTTTTTAGAAAAGTGGCGGGGATATGTGTTTATTGAGGTACTGTGAGTGTGGTTTATTCGGAGAGGTGTTGGGAGATAAGGCTGGATAATAGAGAAGTGAAGACAATGGCGATGTTACAGTTTTTTAGTAGGCGAATAACGAACTTTATCGTACAACAGAGCAATTTTTATTGGAAACTAAAGATAGACTTTACATTTACATGAATTATTTTGGGTGATTGGACATCGATAGCATATTTTTGTTTTTTAGCGGGATATCGGTGAACGAGTTGTGAAAAATGCATATCTTTCATTCGAATAATATATGGAAATGAGTCGTTTCTAGTCTCAAGCGAGTTTCATGAATAATTAAGCTTCTCTTATATGTGCAATTCTCCCAAAAATTTCATTTAAGGCATATCTCTGCAATAAGTTTTTTCTTTTTCCGTAACCACACAATACACGAAAAACTTTGGAACATAGAAAAACAGTCTTGTGACACAGTTTTAAACGCATCAATTTTTTTTGTGAAAATTTAACATGGGGAATATGAACGAAAAGTAGTCACTGATGTAGATGCCAAAAAATATTGAAATAGAAGGAAAGAGCTTTAATTTAAGTTAAAGATCGTTCAAATCGGTGAGTTCTGTGCAAAGTTGCGTATCTTTAAAAATCGCGAAAAATGACAATAACTGATAAAAATTTTAAGAATTTTGTACGTGTATTTGGGAAAAATCGGAAAAGCCATTCTAAATGATTTGAAATTCGACTTCGATTGTGAATATTATGTGTTCTGTATAGAGAATGAAAGAAAATTTATACATAACGTGAAAATTATTAATGTCTGATAAGCGCAACAGAGGGCGAATAGCATTCCACAAGCATAATTCTTGGTAATGCCATATAAGTTTCTAACCTCGACTACCGCGTTAACCCCTTACCAACAGATAGCCTGTTGACGTAGTGAATATTGGCCGAAATTGACAGATTTTGCAGGCGCGATTGAGTAAAATATTATTCAAGACTTGGTATTCAATTTTGACGAGAAAATTATAAGCTTTTCGATGGCATAGTTTATGTACAGAAAATGTTCGACACAATTTACACATCACTTTATTATCTCCGTCTCTTCGTCCAAAGATTTATTTTCTGTGCGATTGGCACAATAAACTTTTTCATACATGGAAGTGATTTAATGGAAACCATTGCATTTGCGGTTCTTGCATTCTTGGTAGCGTTAGTAGAGGCTCGGCGCATTAATTTTTGGGTATGCGCTCACCCTCTTATTCTTCTCTGTCCAGACTTTCTTACTTACATATTACGGCAGTACAGAGCTACTATTATAAGATATATTTATCCCGCTGTTTTAGTCCTATTTTATTCAATTTTCGTATATCTTAAAATTATTTGCTATTTGTTTGTAGCATGGAAAGTGGTTCAAGTAGTTACCGAAAGAATTTTATAATTCTCCAAATCACAGCAATGGACTAATTCTCAACACTCAACTCAGCAACAATTAAAAAACTTTCACGTACCCCATCTCGCGACCGGGATACCCGCAACCTCTGATATATACGATTCTTTTATACTTTCATAGGCTATATGTGGATTGGATTGTGATGTTTATATTTATTTACTGGCATTTGTGAGCAAGTCTGCTTTTCGAATAATTTGAAATTCGTTCGATTTTATTCTTCCTAGTGCGGTCTTTTTCGCTTTCATGTCATGGTACTTACTGATTTACATAAACCTTAAAATTCTGTACTGTTTGTTTATTATAGCGTGGACAGCAGTCCCAATAATTATGAAAAGAAGACTGCTCGAAGGACGGGGACAATTTTTAGTATTATCAAAATTTGATTGTAGAAAATATAGAAATAAGTAAGAAAGTTATATATAACGATAAAATCCTTTTAAATATTTAATGACAGGGGACATTATGACGATTAAGGAAAATTTTCGGGAGTATTTAATATATAGGATTAATTCGGATTTGCACTTTCAAACAGATAACTTATTCCATTTTTCATTTATTCATCGATAGCTATTATCTAATTCCAGCAACAATTTCTCCAAATTTCGCAAAAAAACAGCTACTTCATTTCTGAAAACCGCACTGCAAAACAATTCCCCACCACGCTAATTTTTCAATTGCAAATGCACAAAGCATGAATAACCATCCGCCAACAAAACAGCTGACAAGGAACCCCTTCTCCTCTTTCTCCCAGAAAACTCCAACGGTCCGCCGCAGAAAACTAACTCGCTTCTCATAGGCACGACGGCCGGCATTGTTTCTCTCCCTTAAACGGATTACCGCGTGGAATACAATATTATAAACTGCACGCTCATTCATCCTGCTTTTCTCCTTTAACCGAACGACGCTCTTACCCCACCCCCGCCCTTGCCAGCGGAAGTTATTTGCTTTATTCTCTATAACATTCCCGGGCGCACTCGGCACTTTTCCTTCGACACGAGAGCAGGAGCAAGGGTTTTTAATTCCCCGCCACGTGTATACCCAACACTCGACCCACTTTCGCCGCTACACGCCTTCTCCGATGTTTTTCGAACGTTGTTTTAGTTCGTAGTAGCAGTAGGAGGAGTTAGTTGACGAGAGCGCATCGTGCGTCTTAATCTTCGCTGATCCCGTATAATCTCGTTAGTTTTGCGTATAGTAGTAGCGCGCTCGCGGGGTGAGAAATCCTAGCTCGAAGTTTTAATTAGAACGCGGGACGGCGGGAGAAGTCGCGCTTGCTCGCACGCGTGTGACAGTTTGAATTTTAAATGATAATTAATTAATCTTTAGATTTCGCGTGAGAGTTTCCGCAAGACAAACGTGTATCGCTGATGTTTGTCAACGCGATGTTGCTGAACCGAGTATAATAGAATCTAGCTGCTACCTTCGCAAGCTCGTGAGACTTTGTATGTGTATATAGAACGGGAAAAATTCCAATTACAATCGAAGATATTTTATTGCATCTGACGTCACACACTCGTTGCAACAATGGCGCGCGCGCTTTCTTTCCCATCGGTGAGGAACGCACCAATACCCGACGACGGGCTTATTTATTAGCCCCCTTCTCTCTTTCTTGCTGGGAGGAAAACGTAAAAGATAACTCACATCCCATTAATTTTAACGATCGGCAGGAAAAGTCGCAATTATTTACCTCCTCATCGACCTCCGCGCACACATATAGACAGAGACTCCTCTCAAACTGCCATAAAGCTCTTAAATTCCATTTCGCCACGGCGCAGGCGCCCGCTGTAGTAGTACGAGCCAAGCCTCTCGCGCATCTGTTTACCTTTAACTCTTTCTCGTAAATATCGCACACCATTAAATTCCACTTGCAGCCAGAGCCAGGCAGTATGTGTATATATGACGCTCATGCATATATACATGCGAGCGAGCGTATATCTACTCGATGCGTATATATACGCGCGTTACGCTCGAATTTTCCGTCTCTCTGTTTCGCTTCTTGGCCCTTTTTTCCGTCCTCTCGTCGCTTTTTCCTACCGGTGGGTGAAAGAGAAGCTTCGGTGCGCTCAGTGGATGGCACGAGTCGTAGCTATAGGAGTAGTCGATGATCTCTTTAATTCTCGGTGCAGTCTCGCGTCTGGCTGGAACTCAAGTGGGAAGAGGAACGGGTAGACACGTGAGTGCTTTCGTTCGCGTTATACAACAAATTGCCTGTCTGTTTACATGCGCGAGCATAAAGTTTTTTCGAATTGCTGTATTAGCTGGTTCTTATCGAAATAAAGAAAAATCTTACGCGTCAAACTTTTATTTTGGGCCCATGAAAAATTTACCGTGGTATAAAGATTTTTAACTCTAGAAAAATTTCCTTGTTACAGCGCACTTACATGCGAACCTCGCCTCACTATTAACTTCTAATGTTATACACGCGCACGCGCGCACGCTGGGCAAACTTTCGCAGTAGCAAAATATCACTACACTTTTACATTTTAAAGATCAAGATACATATACCCTTATCACTGGTTTTTCCGCTCGTGAATGACTCGCGCGAACTATACACTGTGTCGTAAAGTATTCCACATTTTTAAAGCTCCTGCGCTCTCCAAAAATATACAATCGCACGAGCCGCCTCCTCGAAATAATACACCTATAATAGTATATATTTTCCCTCGCCGAAATTCCGTATTCCACGTCCTAAATTCTATCCCCTCCCTCTGCACTTCCACTATCTTATATTCAAGCGAAACAAAGCCGACCGCGAGGCGAAGGAGGAATTTAAAAAGTAAAACGCCGCGTCGAATCTTAACGAACCCGATGTTCGCTCGGGCGAGCGGCCTCTAAAAGCTCTCTCTCTCTCTCTCTCTCTCTCTCTCTCCCTCTCTCTCTCTCTCTCTCTCTCTCTCTCTCTCTCTCTCGCTTTTCTCTCGGTGTGTTTTGTTTTCTCGCCGCTGATAGCCCTCGTTTACGAGGGAAGAGAGCGTAAGTAGGTTGTTTTTCGCCCGAGCATTCAAATGACCTCGGAATGGTAAAGTGAGAGAAAGACAATTGCATCTGCAGCCTTCTTTTTGCGCGTGCTACCGGAGGTACTGCGATTATGCGGTGCGATTTTGGGATCGCGTTGCGACGAGATAGTGCGGTCGGGTGTTGGTACGGTAACACCAGAAGGGTTAATTTCTTAGAACTAGAAGAATCGGCTTCTTTGCTGCTGTTTGTAGGTAAACACATTTCCCTTCGAATTTTGTTCCCGGCAACTTCGTGTATGCTCTCACCGCTATATTTTCCTACAATTTCAATAATAAATTCAACTACATTTGAAATTTCGCATCGCAACGGCAGAATATCCGTATGAGATTCTTCTTACTCGACTCCCCATTATCCGAAAAACAAAAGCTTAGAAACTGCAACGGAAAACGCAAACAATGCCGCGTTTCCAACTATCGTTGTAGCAACAATCCGAATAACTACCGGCACGCGCATGCAAACGAAACGGTTCCGCGCGCAACAAACATACACAGGCGCCGATAAAAAAGAGGCCAGTAGCTTCCAATGTCCACTATTTACCTTTGTTTTCGATCGCAATCAACTAGCTATTTTTCCGTTATTGCGTACCCATAATACACCTACACCTTGCGCGTCTTCCGGAAAGAGGCGTGCTCCGGGTCATTTATTTCGCCGCGAGCGCCCGAACGAGCGATTCAATATCGCAAGATACTTCCTGCAGTGTGGTTCTGGAGAAGAGTAAGAGGGAGATGTATTTTTCCGTACTTTCCTAACAATACTGGGTAGTGGATATCAAGTGCGATTTTGAAGCGGTTCCAGCTTATTTTATATATAGGGAGGTGGAGAAAGTTGGCGAGATTGGAATGGGATAATAATGGAATGGTTTTTGAAGATTGTTTCGAGCTTTAAGAGGAGATACGGTGAGAGGGTTGCTTTCCTTTGTTTCGATTCCAATAGATAGAGATAGAGAAAGAATCACTTATTTCAGAAAATCTTGAAATTAAATTATTTATTTTGCAAATTAATTATTTAAAGATGTAATTAACTTTATTTTTACTTTTCACGGTTGTAAAATATTGTACGAAAAATGGCTAGAAGTTTGAGCAGTAAAAACATTTAATACTGGGCAGAATGCTAGGTAGTAAAATGTACGTAGTAGAAAAGCTCAAGTACGGTCAGACATGCATCTCAAGCAGACCCTTACCGTTTCTTCAAAAATATTTTTTTCTGTCCGTTAATTTTAAGATTAATAGAATAAAAAGTAAATTCGTTCGGTTAACATATTGTCTGGCTATTTATCGAAAAAACAAACACACGATACATATAATATCAAAAACACGTAAAAAATTTTACGTATCAATAATAATTACAGTTATACACGATATACTATAATTAAACATAGCACATGAATTATTGATAGGATTTTTCACAATAATAAATTTATCACTCAGCGTATTAACGTCGCATTCGCCGATTCACCCATTTCCCTCGCCCGATAATTTTCATCACGCGCACTTCGTCTCCCTCCATCACGCCGAGAGCGAGTTAAATTCCGAATAATCGCGTCCGCGGAACAAAGACTGCTCCCGAATACAAAAAGGCGACTACAAAGCGCGCCGACGGCGGCGACGTCAATCGTCAAACGCGCCAGACAGGAATATACAGAAACGCGAGCAAAAAGTGGAATTTCGCTATAGACTCTCACCGCCAGAAAATGAAAGACCGCCGGAGAGAAAAGAAAAAAGAAGAAAGCGACGGGAGCGTATATCGGAAATAGCCGGGGTAAATCGAAATCCCACGGCAATTCCTCGCACTCGAAGAAACAAATATCTTTCCCGGCGGCAAGTGCCAAAATTCAAGGCTATATATGTGTGGAGTCGCCTTTTTCGCGGGAGCGATAGCCCCGTAATTTCCGTAAGATCGAGCTAGCAACGAGAGACAAAGAGGGAATCGCCCTCTCGGATCCCTTCTGTTTCTCGTGAGTTACGATATACTTTTAGAAAGAGAGAGAAGGAGTTTATGTGCGTAGCGGAGGGAGCCTGAGCGGGCAATTAGGGCGCGTTGAACGAGTGTTTAATGTGGGAATGGACGCGGGAAATTTGAGAGATTTTCCGATTAGCACAAGTGATCAGCGTGAAGTTAATAGAGCTTGAGCTTTTGTGTTTTATAATCGATGCTGCTTCGAAATATATATTGAGGAAAACATGAATTGGTATTAGGTCTAGTCAGTGGTAGGATTAACGATTTTACTGGATGGCTTTCGGTGAATGAGTTTAAATAATTTTGTCAAATGATTGACGTACATCAAAGCGCGTGATTTTTGAAAAATAGATGCAAACAAAGGTTGATATTGATGAATACCATTTTTTCGGTCAATTATTTTAGTACGTGCGTTACAACCATTGAAAGAATACGCACAAAATCAACAAACTGCACGTCGTACCGATGAAGGTGTACAAAAAGCATGCGAAAAAAATTGACAATCGGATATACCGTCATTTGGTTTTATCTTTCATTGTGAAATGAATTTCCCGAAATAATAGGTTTCTGTTTCAAAGGAACATATAACGTAAAATAAAATGTTCACTTTTTACTGTAATAAAACGTGAAAAGTTTTCTTGTTTGGCTTTGCTTAGTGGCATCATGTACCTAGTCTAAATATTTAAATACAAATGAAACTCTTAGGTGTCAATTAAAAAACTTATGATTAAAATATTTTACAGAAATGTTAGTGATTTTATCATGATTGGTAAAACCGTAAAGTAACGTATCAATAATACTTTATATTAGAAAAAAATCTGGAATTTCCAGAAAAGCATAGTTTTCCAGTACACTTAGAACAAATTCCCAAAAAAATTTCATCAATTCATATTTGAAGAGTACAAAAATGCAAAACTCTGTAGACAAACTCGTATAGAAACTGGAGCTATCCTACAAACCTTGCGCCTACTTTGCACCACTAACTATACTTGCCAATTCTACAAAAAATTCTGTAAAATAAAAAGAAAAACAAAAAACATACGAAATTCCAAACTTCTCGCGTACAATGAAACTTCATAAAGCATGGTTCTTTCTGCAGACGCACTTCTACAAGTGGATCAGGGACCACCGGACGCACCACAAGTTCACGGAGACGGCCGCTGATCCGCATGACGCGAAGCGCGGCTTCTTCTTCTCCCACGTCGGCTGGCTGATGATGAAGCGTCACCCGGCAGTGAAGAAGTACGGCGGCAAGATCGACATGAGCGACATCGAGGCCGATCCCGTCATCCAGTTCTTTGATAAGTGAGTTCTTGAGATTGCCATGAGTTATACGTTAATACATTTTTTCATGTTAACGAGATTGTATAACGGATACTAAACATCTTATGCGATTGTGTGATTATGCGATTGTGTGATGATATTCAGTCAATCGCATTCAAAATAATCCGACTTAAATTCAAGTCTAGAAGATAAGAAAATTGCAATTTTTCAAATAAATTTCTATATTTTCACAATTATTGAAACAAAAGGTTAACTTCCTTCGATCGAAAATATAGTTTTCTATTTGAAATGATATTACATTTAATTCTGGATTTATTTATCCAATGTCCGTTAGTTATCCTTTAGCTCGTTTTTTTTTCATTTGTTTTTAGCTACATAAATACAATAATTGATAAAAGTAAAAAGTTGATGTAACTCTATATAGAATGGGATATACATTTATTTTAGCATTTTTCGTAAAATATATTTTTAATAACTGCCGGACCTACGTATCAGAAATGGTTTTCATATCAATCTATGCATCCGCTAAATTTAATTGAATCGAAAAAATACACGTTTACATACAAACGTAGAAGAACGATTACAAGATCAGTCAACCCACATACATTCATTCCTCTAACAATCACGAAATTAATCATCCAGATCATAGGGCACTCAATTATTGAAACAAAAGGCTTACTTTCTTCGACCAAAAATATGGTATTTACATCCAATTCCGAACTTCAATATCCGATTTCCGTTATTTTTTAGCCGGTTTTTCGAAATTCTTTCAGCTATACGCAGTATATAATCCATAACTAAAATCATTGATAAAAGTAAAAAGTAAAATAACAGAAAATATGAGGATGATGATAATGATGTAACTAAATGTCGATTTTATTTACCTCTATATAAATTCCCGCGAAATTTGAATCGAAAAAATATACATTTACCTTCTGACGAATAACGATCGCCATAACAACAGTTACACGAACCGAGAACGAACGAAGGTACATCATCCGACCCACATGCACACATCCCTCTAAAAAATCGCGAAATTAATCAACCAGATCTCACATCCCCTCGATCGATCCCCAAATCACGCCTCCAGCCCGGTAAGCTCCTATCTGGCACGGAAGTCATGCGTCAGAACCTCTGTCGCATAGAATCGCAGTGATTTCTCACTCTCTCACATCCACAGGAACTACGAAATAATCATGATCATGCTGGCCTTCGTCATCCCGACCCTGATCCCGGTCTACTGCTGGAACGAGACCTGGTACATCGCCATCAACGCGGTCAACATACGCTACGTCATGCTGCTGAACCAGACCTTCCTCGTCAACAGCTTCGCGCACATGTGGGGCACGCGTCCCTACAACAGGTACGTATAGACACCCACACCCAGACGCGTAACCCAGATCCGTCCACCGCGTGACGCGCGTTACTTATTCCAGTGAAGTTTGCGCGAGGCGTCGCGAAGGAGTGGCAGGAGGAGGTACTTCAAGAATTCCGGAAGGGTCGTCGCCGTGCTGGCTGCACAGAGAGGGAACGTGTTTGTTTTGGATAGAGTTCGGGGGCTTCCTCTCTGTGTGTGTATATAGACGTGTGGGTGGCGCGGTGCGGTTGATAGTAGGCAGAATTGTGTGCAGTCTGGTTGCGTAATGCGGATTATGCCGGCTGCTCCCGCTACCGCCGTTGTAAGCTCGCGCGAGAGGCAGAGAGGTCGCGATGATGGATTTTGATTCGCACGGAATTGCGGCGACGGTGCGGTGCTATATGAGGGATTGTTTACGCTAAATTGTGCAGAATATTGTCCGGGAGGAGATTTCGCAGCACTTCGCGAGTTAACAATTAATTAAATTACTAATTGGTAAGTGATATACTTTGTCGGACTGACAAATAGAACTTATAAGACTAACACCGTCAGATAATTTTAATCAACTGATGGTTTATTTATGCAACGTCGCAGCTACTACAAACACGTTTCATATTGCGAATGACACACAGATAACTTGCAATTATGTCCGCAAACGAAATTTCACTGAAAAAGCGTAACTAAGGTCGCGTAAATCATCATTGAAATAACAGTCACGTATACTTCACTCGCGAAATATATCTATTTCCTCACTATCCGACTGATCCAGTTTCGTTCTGTCTATCTCTCTCTCTAATCCTCGTCTATATTGTCTACGTCCCCAGAAACGTGAAGGCGGTGGACAACGGGACCGTGGCATTCTTCGCGCTAGGCGAGGGCTGGCACAACTACCACCACGTCTTCCCCTGGGACTACAAAGCGGCTGAGCTGCCCGCCTGGAGCCTGAATCCCAGCACGGCTTTCATCGAAGCGATGGCTTGGCTCGGTCTGGCCTACGATCTCAAGACGCCGAGCAAGGAACTCGTAGAGAAGGTCTGCACGAATAAAGGCGATGGTACTTGGGATAATGGTCATCATCATCATCATCATCATCATCATAGTTATTATGAAAACCATCAAAAGAGTCGCTGAATATGCGCATGTGGCTAAGTTAATAATTTAAGTTGTAGATATTTCTTTCGGAATTGAAAGAATTCGTAGGGGGATATTCTCTCAGAGTATATGATAAAAGTCTAGGTATAGGAATATCTTATTTAAAAAATGGTTATGTTACAAGAATTGTTAAATTTTATTGTTATGTTTACCGGGTTCTGGTGTATATGCAGATTCTCGATTAAATATATGTGTTTTTATTGTTTTCATATGTTGCTAAACCATGGATAAAACAGACAGATCTGGCGAGCGGAAAATAGAATGCACTTTAATATGAAACGAGTCAAATGTCAACGTTTGTTCAAGTTGTTATGTCGCTCGATATTGTAATTGGAATAGTATGTAATATATAATTTCCGATCATATATGTATAAGGAATGTTAAATTATATTTTGTGTGATAAGTTCTAGATATTGTTCACTATTTAACGAAAATGTTTTACAAAAACGAAAGTCACGTGCTATCGTTATAAATTATATTAAATACTAGTTATTTTATTTAAGAAACCTACGCTTAACTTCATAGAGTACTTCATATTTCAACCGGAAAAAAGGATCAATTTTGTCAGTCCTATTGAATCTGCAGATTTAATTATTGATTATTCGTGCCAATTCAATGATTGAACTTTGACGATTTTACATCATTGTAAGCCTTAAAAGTAAGCTTTGTATTACCAATACTTAATAAAGTTACTGTAATTTGTCATACACAATATACTATTATTTAAAACATCATCCCCCCAGTTCATTATTATTCACGTATACTCGTTAAGTACATTATACCACCCTACCTCCCTCAGACATTAACACGTCTTCATAATTTTAATCAACGCTATATATACATACACCTATCTACTTTTCTCCCGAAACCCCCCGAACTACCAAATTACCTACCCACCGAACTTTTCTTACAATATTGTTTTTTCCCTCTCTCATGCTTAAATGCAAAGTCAAATCCTAAAAGCGTTTTAATTACGAGCAGGCACCACCACGCGATGATGGCGATGCACCCCACCGACACACGAAACTTTTAATAAGAAAACGACTCGCGCAGAGTTTATAAACCCTCCATTAACTTTTCGTAAGTAAGAGAGGCTCGAATGTAAGGCTAAGCTAAGTAAGAGTCAGGGATCCCCGAACTTTACGTATTTCCTCTCTATGCTATACCTTTTTTAGGGCTGATTGAATAACGGAATCGTCGCTGGATAAAGAATAATCGGACGGATAAAGTCGAAGAATCGAGGAGGATGACGTCAGACGTATGTGGAGCGCGCGAGTAATCGACGGGAAGATTGGGTGCCTCGATGCGAGTTATGTGTAGGAGGGCTGGTTACGCGTGAGTGTATATATGTATATGGGAGTATCCCCGCGCAACACCGTCTAAATTGATTTAGGAGGAGAGACACGGGAGTCGGGGAACTATGAGATATTGTTTGTTGGGTGGCTGGATGGCACACCAAGATGGTTATATACTGGGGTTCTTATCGAGATGGGATGGCTGCTGTGTAGTATAGTTGGCGGGTTTTTTACTTGTTTACGAATGCAAAAGTATTTCTTCTAAAAATAGTGTAATTTTCCCGAACATTTCATATGTTATAAACCATGTTTGAATAACTTTCAAGTTTTCGGAGGTAGAATTAGACAGTATACTGACTGTAATTATTACATATAACTGTCATTAGAATAATTGCTAAATACCTGTATGAAAATAAGTTTAATCTTTGAACAATTAACGTGCGATATATTCGGTATCCGATGGTGCCCTCCTGTTTTTAAAATGGATCAATTACGTCGATTCTTTCCAAGGCCACCAATCGTCAACACAGACTGTTTGAAATAGTCGTCGAGTATTATTACTTTTTCCGTTACCCGCCTCGTATCCCCTCGTTAATACAATCAGTAGAGAATTAACTCAATCGTCCCGCGAACATAATTCGTTGCGCAAAGCGAGCACGCAGTCTACCCATTCGAAAGTGAAAAATAAAAGATTAATGAACAAACCGCCGGCACTCGCGCGAATTCTTTCCAATCCCGGACCGTATACACCACTCTATACACGCATGCAAATCATTTACATCCGCGCGGCGCTGCGTACACGTATACGCGCAGGTGTACAACGCGTGTACGCCCCGTGTGAAATTTATCGCGCGACATTCCTCGACTCATTTTAATTACACGGGCTCGCATAGCTTCGAATCCCGCGTTAATAAATCGTCCCCGTCGCGAGCACTTTTTCCCTGCTTATGATAATAGCGCTCTCCCGCTCTCGGACGCGCGCGCGACGCGTAAAATGAAGTAAAAATTAGCACGCGCCCGAGTCGTAAATTTTCCGGGTAGTTTTGCAGAGAGCGCGCGAAAGCGGTGGTGAAACATTTTATGCGAGCTCACGGTAAATATTTATAAACCGGGGGTCCGCGTGATTTACGGATTATAACGATAAATAAATATCGATGGCGCTGAAAAAGAGATGGAGAATGCGAGTTATAAGGTAAATATGTTGTTATTCGCTATGGTTGCAAGATTTTCGCGCGGTTCGTCATTTGTGAGGTTTTTTTTGTTGTTGCTATGGCGGGGGGTATTATAATAATACTGTCGAAAGTATGTATAAGTAGTGATAGCGGCGGTTGTAAGCGGCGATATATATGCACAGGAGGATTTTATTTCGGCGAAATATTAATTATTCATCGTGCCGGCATCATCCGAATAAGTATTGATGGAGCGTGGTTATAAATTATAACGTCAGATTTCAATACTGAAGAATGTATATATATTTGGGATATTTACGAATTTATACGCGCCTGTCATTCACTTGACAATAAAATTGTTTATTCGAACTATGCTCCTCCGATATTAATTAGTATTGATCTGCATTTTATTATTTATACATTACTGGATAAAATACGCAGAGTTCGGGTTTTCAGAAGTTTAAGCGACGTACATTTTTCGTCATACAAAATAAGTTTAAAATAGAAACAAATGCAATGAATAAGAACAAGAAAAAAGTTTTCTTCAAAAGATAGCGTAAAATTCATACTAAACGCCTAGAAAAGAGATAACAACTTCTCCGTCTGAACAACTTGTCTCGCGAAATTTCACGATGTATACGTGAAGTGAAATTCTTCAATTCTTTTTTTCCCTCCGCAAAGAACCGTTGCGGCTTCCGATAAGAAAGGGAAATGCCACAAAAAGACTGATGGCCGGGGAAAAAGATAAATAACCTTAGAAGATTCGAACCATTTTGCCACAACAAGGGTCGAGTTAAGGCAAAACAAATTATCCTCCCTTCTTCTTCGCGGATGAAAAAAAAAAAACTTTCTCGTATCACGTTTATGGTGTAGGTATAAATGAGGAGAATTTCACGGGTTTTATTTTCGAATGCGTCGCTGCTGGTTTTTGTTTAGCAGACATTGATTTCAACTGACAGACACGGTACAGGCGCGGGCTTTATCAGTTTTACAATGGATCGTCAATTTTAGCGCGACTTTTTTCCGCGTATACGCGTGAACGCGTTTCTGAGGGGAAGTATTTCGGGCGCACGCGTATATATAGGGGTTGATTTGATTGATGCCTCGTTGGTAAATTAATATGCTCTTATGCAAACACGTACTGCATTATATTTTATTATGTATGTGTGCTGTATAATATGTAAACTGCAATCATACTTAATGTAAATAATTATATTACATACTGTATATAAGTATAAAGTAATACTCATTCATTTCTAATAATAATAACTATATCATCATTACCAATTCCATGTAAACCATATAACCTAATTTTCAAAAACCACCCCAAAAACCCTCCCGATCCCCTCAATAATAACTTGGAATTCTTTCCCATCACCTCCACTCGAATTTCATTTAGTCGGCTGCACTCGTCTGCACGTGTACACGAGATCCGAAAGTACGCGGCAGCATTGCAAAACGAGAAAATCGCGAATTGACGTATACACAACGCGCGAGAGGCGCGCGCGCGCCGATCTCGTCCGGCTAAAAGCTTTACACGCCATTTCATTCGTCCAGCGCTGAAATACCCGACGTTTGCGCTCGCATACACATACATGTATACAGAGACGGTACACGCATCGGAACGCGACGTGCGTGTATACCTATACGCGAGGGTCGAAAAAAATTTCCTTCTTCCCCCCTTTCGTCGCGATCGAGCCCCAGTTTAGTCCGTCGCTTTTTTTTCTCTCGCACGCGCGGGAGTGCGAGAGGGATATTAATAATGGATGGCGCTGAAAGTGCAGGCGAGGAGGACAGTTTTTAATTTCGGAAGGCGCGCTGTGTGCGGGTGTGTAAGTATATTAAAAAATTGTTTATTTTAATGAAATTTTCGAGCGCCCGCGCTTCGAGGAATTGTCGTGCAGCCGGGGTATATATATTTGAAATGGAGACGCGAGGTTGTTGGAAATTTTTCGGGGATAAAATGTTTTGTTAAGGTATTTTGCTCTTGCGGTCGTTCAATAATACAGATAAATTAATTGACCTCGTATTATTCTGTGAATAAGCATATATTTATAATCATTGTGAGAGTCGTTAACTACAAAATCAATATTTTTACATCTAAAATAAATCTTACTATAGAAGAGAATTGCGGGTCACGGATTCGGTTTAAACTTCGGGATATGTTTTTGTTTGTAGAAACATGAAGAAAATCGTATTATTGGTCCTTCCGAAAAAATAAATTCTGGAAATTTTTAGCGTTATTTTGAAAGAATCTTGAAAAAAGCCTCAAAGTCTTAAATATTATTTCATAAAGAGAAAATAAAACTACTAAAAAATTATACAAGCTTTACATTCAAAATTCAAAATTACCGATTCCCTCAAAAGTTATGAAAATTCAAATTTGAGCAATGAAAATACACTGTTAAACTCCTGAAATTCGCAGTTCGACCGCCTGCACATTTTGGTGCTTTTTCGTTACTGAATTTAAAACTTTCATAATTTTAGGAGGAATTCATATTTTCCAATTCGAAATAAAGCAAATTAAAGCTCGTTGTCTCTAGTTTTATTTTTTTTTTTTTTCAAAATGATATTTCAGACTTTTCAAGATTAAATATGGTTACAGTCTCATAAACAGCATTTTTTCAAAATAAAGCTAAACATTTCCAGAACGTGTTTTTTTTAGCGTTAGCTTCTAACATTGCGGCTTTCTTCGTCTTTCTACATCCAAAATCATACCCCAAATTTTGAAACGAAATCCCCCTCTCCTTGTTAGCCGTTAGGCAATTGAGAATTCAATAATTTTGACATCAACCTATTTTATTTCAAATTTTGAAATAACCCTCTCCTTGTTAGCCGTTAGGCAATTGAGAATTCAATAATTTTGACATCATCAAGACAATAAGTAAATCAATAAATCACACCATAAGAAAAAATAATCTTCAATATAACATCATTTACATTATCTAAAAAAACATCGTCATTTCTCCATACGATACCATAAAATTTCCAGCACAAACCCAACCGTCTCCAGTATACGTAACATGCATAAAGCAAACCCATTCTTCCGCCTCACTACCGCCAATTTACCTATTCTACCATAACAAAAGCCACGGCTATACCTCCGACCTCCGTCCTTACAATTACGCCCTCTACCTATATAAAAAAAGAAGTAGAAACATAGTATAGCTCGCGAAGGACACGTGTATATATTACGCGCGTGCGCATTGCAACCAACCATGCCTCACTGCATAAAAAAGGGGACAAAAGCGTCTATATACTGCACAAGTCAAAGTTTCCAGTGCCTCCTGCATGCCGCGGCGCAGGTCGTTATCTAAGAGACGTTTACTGCCGGGACGTAAAAGTGTCTCCTAGCTTTTGCAGCCGGCCGTTTCGCGTTCTGTCTCTCTCCCTCTCTCGGATATGACGATTTTCCCCATTGCGCCACTTTGCCCCCGATGCGCTGCCCGAGGAGCATTCAAGAGAAAGAGGGAGCTGCGCGTTATAGCTGCGTATGGAAATTTCACGATGGGCGCTGTTAAAGAAGCGGAGCTGGGATACCGAGTGGGGGAGGATTTTGAGCCTTGAATGGGGAAGGAAGTCAGAGGGGATTTGATGGTGCGGTTGAATTGCGGAGGTCAGTGAGTTTTGGAGATCGAGAATTTTGTCAGAATTTTCCTTATTATTGCGTAGGAATGTTTATATGCTTATTTTTTTTATTTTTGGGTCGTACGAATTGCCTGTATTTGTCGTGTGTCGCACCGTAATTTACACGAGCTTTTCAGTAGCGCGCGGGGGGTCAGGGGGGACGTACCTGGGCGGAAATGGAAAGAAAAATTAAGTGGGCCAGATCAGCTTGGTACACGCCTTATACATTGTTTTTCGAGGGAAAGGGAAAAGAGGATAATCTTTATTACTATAAGTTATAGTAATGAAGAGTAATAAAGATTATCCTCTTTTCCTTTTCCCTCGAAGAACAATGTATAAGGCGTGTACCAAGCTGATCTGGCCCACTAAATGACTATTGCTAAATGTGTGGAGCAGCTGTAGAGTTGACAGCAGCTGGAACGTTCGTCATTAAAATGGGGAAAGCCAGTTTGGATTATAGGAGCGTCTCCCATAGGTATGAGGGTTGTAATAGTCGGGTACCTGGGTGAGTGAAAGTGTTTGTTTTGGCCATTACGGGAAAAGATGGAAAGTTTGGAAATTGACGAGTGTAAGGGGATCGCTCTGACAATTGAAATCAGCGTATATACGACAATCTTTTAGAAATAAACAGCTAAGCTATATTTAGCTATATTTTAATTAAAAAGTCTAATAAAAAGACTCGAACATGTATCCCACGCGCCAAGTAGTCAAAGGCACGCTAATGTCAGCCATAGCCATCCCGTACCTTCCTACACCTATACTACCATCACCATTGCATAATTGATTTATCATCCACATTCATTCTCCATCCCGGCCGCTGCCATCACCCACTCTTACCGACGAAGACGAACGAGTCTATATGCCATGGGAACGTGAAAAAGCATATATATATAGATACAGCTGTACGCGTCACGCGCCCGTTTTCTCCGCACTCATAACTCGACGTGGAAATTTCCGAGCCGAGAGAGGAGGGATATCCCAGCGAGATTTATCGCGTGAGAGCCACATCGTCGAGTGGCCGCGTCGTCTCCGTCGTCGTATCCCATTGTAATGCGCGCGCTTCGCCGGGCCAGGCTTATCAGTCTTCGGGAGGTGACTTTCTGGCACTGTCTTACGCGGATATGAGCGCGCGCGGATAGGGCCGACGAGTTGCGATGGATATAATATAGTGGAAGAGTTGAGAGCTGGAATTTTTATACTTGTGGATAAAGTAGGCGATTACTGGTATTTTGATTAATTTTAAACAGATTTTTGATCCATAATATGTTTTTTTTCTTTTTTAATACATATAAAAAAAAAGATTAATTTGTAGATATTGTTGTACGGGACGTGTATCATGTAGACGCAGAAAAAAGGTGGGAAATGAATGTAAAAACATGTGACAATGCCGTATTTCGTTTACGATAAAATGGGAAATCCGTTACAAGCAAGGATGATGTTCCGCTGCCGGCATTATTTTCACGTTATATCGAAAAACATTTTTTTTTTTTCAGAATCAACAACAATTTTTTTTTATCTCATGGCTCCCACTGCTACAGTATTCCCGTTTAAACTATATTACATTATTTATATAAATACTTTCCAATCACTTCGCAGCTTCTGACTAATGTTCATTTCACTTTCAAGCGTGAAACTCCACCATACTATATCCATTTACACGTATATAACGTACCACGCATTTAACCTGCTACATACGCCAAAACACACCGGCTAACTTTTCTACCGCAGAGACACAAAACCGAGCCAAAGCTGCGCTCAACCCTCCTCTCCTCTTCACCACATCAATTGCCTATCCTACACCCCTACCGCTAACCCAATAAACCGCTCAAACCCGATCAGAATTCATGCATAAATTCAGAACGCGTATATCGCTCGTCCGCACTCCTCGAAGAAAAAGAGAGACGCAATGAAACACTGAAGCCGCGCAAGAGCATCGAAATTTACAATTTAAAAGTCGCCGCGGCGCTTAAGCGACGAAACCCGAGCTCTCTCGGCCGCGGGGATTAAAGCGCGGGCGGCGGCCGGGGATTATCTCGCTCAAAGTGGCGGCGGCAGCGGCAGCGGCCTATGATAAGGGCGAGCAGGCTTTAATTGTTAATCCTTAAAACGAGAGCGTTGTACCTTTCTCGCCGGGCTTTCGGCCCCGCGCGTGGGTTATCTAGGTCCCGAAGGGATCTGTCGTGTTCGTTTTGGACTTTCGGGGATAGGAAAACGCGCGCGAAACTGGCTTGATGAGTGTTTATTGATAAAAATAAGGTCGGTCGGAGATTTAGAGCGCGAGAAGTTGGTTTTTGGATAGGATGAAAGTTTGTGGAGCGGTCCGATACTGTGCATTTGCAATGTACATATTGGTTATATTTGTTTGAATGTTAAAGACGCGACTGTATGAATTAAAAATAAAGCTTATACAATGCAGGAACCGGTTTAACATGTATTTTTCCCCTGTAAATTTATACGTACGATGGAATATTCAGTATATTCAATGAAAATTTCTCAATTGAAATGTGCATTTGCGTGAAACACGATTTTTGGCGGCAATTCTAATTTCCAATATGTTGAAAGACAATTAATCACTCTACAGGAAAAACCTTTCCAACCCCGCAGACAAGCCGTTCCTAATCGAATCCCTGCTTTGCGAATTCAAATAGAGCAAACGTCCCTATCCTAATTCGCACGCTCGGCAACTCTTAACTACCCCAGCGCGAGCATTTCAATCATTCCAATCACAAACCCCATGACCCGTTCCCTCCACTCGGCCATATTTATCGGTCCGCAGTCCAAACACGGAACCTCGTGCAGCAGAGACAGAGGAGAGAGAGGAACAGCTGAGCGCCGTTTACCGTCCGGCGGCTAAGCCGCAGGTTGCGTAACTAACGCTAATGCGATTACTCGCCTCTCCGCGGTCGCCTACTCTCCGCTATCAACCTGTTCTCCCCGTCTCTCGCTCACTTGCATACGCGGCTGCGCCTTAGCTCTCGGATCTTATAGCCGCTGCGCCGCCTTCCGCGTATAATCGTTCTAATATACGGACGTGAGCGGGGCGTTATAAGCCGGTGAATATTGCTGCGGAGTTTCGTGTATGGCCGGGCGGCGGTGGCTGTGCGAGTGAATGGGCGAGAGTGGAGTTAGGTGGCCACACGGTGGGGATAATAAAGTGGAGGATGCGCGATATTATTGGGGGATGGTTACGGGAAGTCGGAAGAAGCAGATCTATATAGGTGTTCGTGAATATATTATGTTGAGATTAATTTTTGATGGTTTGGGAACTGAAGTCATGCGTTTCCATGAGCTACATGTGCTTGAAGATTTTTTTTAATGGATGTGGATGTAGATTTTCAATGGATTTGTCCGCAAATTGGCTGAATTCTCTCGATGAAAAATATGACTTACACGTGTATACCTTGGTATAAGGCTGCGGTTACTTGTGCTTCGCGAGCGTTGGAAACCGTTTATCGTTACAGAGCAACGTGTACTGCAAGCCTACGTCATTACCTTATCACAGCCGTTTACCGTGATCATTTCGTTATCACGTCGGAAAATCTGGACAAAGTAATGGAACTTCAAATTCCGATTGCCGGGTAGATTAGGCGTTCGGGTCTAGTACGATGTTATCGAAGTCAGGTTTATTTTTAACGATCTTGAAGACCTGACTAGATGACAAGACGCTCAATGATAAGAATGAGATAGATCAGCAAAATTGGTCAAAAATGTTTTGAATATAGCCTGATGAAATTTGAGTTTATTGCAGCCGAAAAATCGATTCGATTTAAAATCCGTACTTCTCATTTATAGAGCAGCAGTTGTGAAAATAAGAATATTTATAACACTGTATAAAGCTGCTACTTACTACGTGATATTTTAGGAACTTTATGCAAATAGGTGCAGTTTCGTTTTTACACACTATGTAAATGATATAATATGTACAGCAAAAATTCAATATTTATATAAAAAGGAATGTTTTCATTAGACTACAATCCACATTCGCGAGGATCAAGCAAAAATGGGAGTTACGCAGACGTGCGACAGTAAGAGATTTGATTGTGAAAAATTCTTAAACCCAAGTAGCCGAACATTATTTTGTGCTCAACTTATTTTAGTGACGAAAATAAGATTATTTATGGAATTATATTCAGTCAATTTAAAGGGCATAAATATTATTTTATCAAGCTTATATGTAAAATTAAAATTAACGTAGTAACAAATCGCGAATTAATTAAAGCTCGTAAAAACTTGAAAAAATCATAAATTAATACATAATTTTAACATCATATTATTTTTTACAATTGCTTTGGCATAAATATATTGATCAGCAATGTAATCTATATTAACTGTATTATGTTACAGCCGGAACAATCTAGAAAAACAAACGCGCGGATTTTTCAAGTCTCACACACTCGAAACCTCTTCATTACCATACCTACTACCACACCTCTCCGCTCTTCAAACAGAAAACCTCTATCTCTCTCGACCCAAAACTAAAAGCCCGCCTCGCACACACTCCGATAAGAACGAAATAAAGAACGGCTAATGCGGCTAGCCTGGAGGCGTATACGAAAACGCCAGTGCGGTGCTAAATCTATCGCGCGCACACTCCCTCACACACGTACACATAGCGACCTGAACGCAGTGTCTTCTGGGCGCGCTACACTTGAAATATAACCTAATATAACGGGAGGAAGCGTCGCGCGCCGTTATAGCCTCGTCGTCGTCGAGATTTAAGGTTATGGCCGCGCCAAGGGGGCGAAGGAGGCGGAGGAGCTAGAGAGCGCGAGAGACTCTCTGATTTTCATTTTCCGAGCCGACGACTCGAGCGCCCGGAGAGTCGTCGTCCTCGTCGTCTTGCAAATTCGCGGCTATTCCTCATTCGAGCGCCGCATATAATGCGAAAAGGGGAGAAAAGAGCTGCGGTGGGGTTTACTTTCGATTTCGCTCGGTGCTGGGAGATTTTTTCGGCTGGAGGTGTGTGTGAGCGTGAGATTTTCCGGAGAGGCTATGGGAATAAGGGACATTTGTTAGCTTTATGCTGATGACGAAAGGTGCGAATTATAGTTTTGAATTGTGATTTTGCTTCAGGTTCGAGATGTATTTCAGGATATAATTTCTCTAGATAAATTCAAAACAAAACAAACACCACAGCCGGGTGTTTTGGAACTTATTCTGAATTAACATACGATTATCTTTCATACGAATAGCATCAGTCACAGAAAATGGAAATTCCGATTTCAAAAAATTCAAATAATTTTATTCATTGCCAGTAGAATCTAAAATATTATATTTAATCAAAAATCACTTTATTATCCCTTTACCACTGCACATCTACTCGCAAGAAAGAAAGAGTACTGTACAAAGTCTTTTACGACTCTGAAGCACTTCTGAAAATCCCATGCCCAAACTCTAAAAAAAGAACCACCCAGAAAAAAAAACGTATTTAAATCAGCAGCGGCGAATCGAAACCCATAAATTCCCTCAAGACCTGCAGCCATCGACCCTTAGATGCGTCTGCGGTGGTATCCTCAAAAAAAATATGGAGAAACCCGCCCGACTCTCTACCCAGAAAAATCGAGCTCAGTAGCGCGGTAAAACCACACGACCGAAGACGCCGCGAGGAGAGAAAGACTATAAAATAAAACAGGCCAAAGGGCGAGATCATTGCTCGGATTTTCCTGGCGTAATCTTAACAAATTAGCCGCTCTCGCTCTGGCGCGCGTTCGAGAAAGAGAAAGAGAGAGAGAGAGAGAGAGAGAGAGACTTAATTAGAGGAGCGACTCCCGCTCTCTTTTTCCCTTTGTCCCGCCCTAAGCTTTGCCGTTTTAATGAATCGCGGTGGGTGACTTTTCCGTATAGCCAGGACTTTTGAATGTATTCCGAAAATGAAGATGCTCGTTGTCAGATGGAAGGGATAGAGGCAGCCGTTTGAGCGCACTATGCGATTGCGCTTCTTCTCAGTGTAAAGAAGTGTAAATACGTATATGGCATCTTGTATAATCTTGAAATGACTTTACAATATAAAATAAAAACACATTTCTAATAACAGAAAAGTTTATAAAATTTATAAAAAGTTTATAAACAAAGTTTGTAAAATATAAGTAATTTCTCTGGCTTGTCTCGAATAATCTTACCTTTACATGAGAACTAAAATTTAATGATCTGATTTGTTTTGATAAAAACTTTCAGCATCGCTGGTGCCGATATTTGGCGTTATGGAAACCTAAGTTCTTGCTTATAAAAGCGATAACTATTAGAAGTATTGAACGTTTTTATTAATATTGTCTTTAAAATTAGATTTTTAATTTTCCTAATGGTTTGGTTCTTCATTAAAGACGTTGTAATCAACTGATTTTCATTAATCAATGCTTTATACTGAGAAATTGAAAATTCGAAGTCAATATCTTTATTGAACTTTTGTATTAAAAAATAACGCACACAATGAATATTGAAAGCCCCTGTAATTCATTCTGACAAATATTATTTTCATCATGCATATTATACACTTGAAAAATGCATCAATATTCACAAACACACAATATATGCATAATACTTTTTGTCAAAATTCCAACTGTTCATTTCGTTATACTGTTGTTTTAACCGTGATACAAGAGAACAATTCATTAATATTCATTCACCACTTTGGAAAATTAAAAGATCTCATAAAAGTTAATGAAATTCCGCGAAAGGCGTGCGCGATGCATTTTAATACAAGTGCATCGAAGCCAAATTATTTTTATACGCTGCGAAATAAAGCCAAAGTAATTAACCGAATTAAAATTTATAACTTTAAATGAATCGTACAAATTTTTAATTAGCTTTTAGCTTTTAGCTTACAGTTGATACAGATACAATTGAATCAAGCTAGATTACAGAAATAGAGTTAGTCTTTTTTCATGATGTAGTAAAAACAATATTTATCGAATAATAAGAGAATAACTTTCAAATCAATGATTTGCACTTTTTGCAACGGTATTTTGAAAATTAAAGTAGGTGAAATCTGAATGATAAACAGAAGAAATTATAACATAGAATAATTTCACAAAATTAACATTCTAATACTTCCATTTAACTTCTCCAAAGAAAAAAAAGAATTCTGGCATCGAGAAACTCCATTTTATCCGAAAAACCAGCAAATAATCCGTTACAAACCGCACCGTCTCGTCCAACCTTTCCTTTAACCTCTCTCTCTCTCTCTCTCTCTCTCTCTCTCTCTCTCTCTCCTCTCTCTCTCTCTCTCTCTCTCTCTCTCTCTCTCTCTCTCTTTCTCCTGCCACCATACATCGCGCGTCTTCCCCAAACCGTTTCCTCCCGCGCACGCACAACTTACACTACAGACGCGCGGCCGTAAATATAATTTATCGCGCACTTCTGTCTCCCGCAGTTCTTCGCTCTTTCTCCCATTCGCGTCTCGCAGCCGCCACGCCCCGCGACTTTTTTTTCCAAACTCGCTGGAATTCGCGCGTCGGCTCGTTTTCACCTCTATGTGCAGTGTGCGTGTGCGGTCAGTTGTTTGGGTTAGATAAAGAGAGAGAGAGAGAGAGAGATGCAAGCGTGTGGCAAGCCCGAAGAGGCTTAATAATGAAAGCGCGCGCAATTGCCGCGGTTCGCGCTCTCGTGCAAGCACGCGCGTTTCAGCCGGACTAATTGCGTTTATGGGAATGCGCGGGTAGGAGAGGGTGGAGTTTTTCGATTGAAGCTTGTTAGTCGAGTTGTGCGCGCGTGTTGACGGTGATTTTAGCGATGAGAGCGAAATAGTCGGTTGGCCGTTTTTATTTCGAATTATACCGATGTTTTCATTTCTATTTGGATAATTGTATGATTAATTCTGTTTCTTTTTAGTTCATCCTGTTAAATCTTATCCACACGTAACACACCTTTTGTTAACAAAAATTCTGGGATTGTGCGTTACATGATTTGAATCTCTTTGTGCATTGATTTTGCTACAAATGAATATACGTAAAATTAATATATGTTTTATTTCTGTTTGAGAGTAAAAATGTTCGTTTCGAGTCATAAATTTTTTTCACTTTATTATGCAAAGCATAATTTTATTTTTACATTGTAAATCAAGTGCACTCACGTAAACATTAATATTCATCATACTGTCCATTTATTGTGAAATGATGGATTTAAAATTTTAAATATATTCGTATTAATATTTACAACTTCTCTGTAAATGAAGATATTTCATTACTTCGCTTTTAAATTTGTGTAATTTATTAAAAATATTTACAATCGTACAGTAAAATGAGAAATTTTTATTCTCAGAGTTGTAAATAATGAAAATTATAAAAGTATATAACAGTATATTTAATGCGCCAAAAACCATGAAAAAATCATTAAAAGCCCTATTAACCCGACAATACCATTACATACGTACGATAAAATGACATTCCAAGCAAGCCAAGAACCCCGCAACCCTCGAATAAACGTTTCCCAACCCCAAAACTACTACAACCATCCAGCGACATGCTCCGTCCCCATAAAAAACAATCAAACCCCATACCCACCATATCCGCCCTCCCCTATTACACCCATCCCTTTTCCCAACAAATCTCCCCGACATCGCGCGCGCCTCCCCCATAAACGCGCGCCGTATCTCGCGCGGAGATCGTCGAAACGCCGCCCCGTCGCGTCGCGCGATCTCTCGCGATATACGCGATACGCGACGGCGCTGCGTAGGCAGCCGATAAATTTTCC
>JAPYZO010001882.1:0-16532 GCA_030522905.1 Torymus flavipes
TAGTAACTTCTAAATAAGCAGTTTTTAATATGTAATATACGAAATTAAAGATCTTTTTGTAGAGAATCTGGCGATGTCATCATAATTATAGGTCAACGAACAAACAGAAAAGATATCAATGATAAAGTATAAACCTTGGAAATGTAGTTCTGCGCATGCGCAGTGAGAACTAACATACAAATACGTTAATAAATCAACAGATTTTTTACTTATTTAAGAAAAATGTTTTTTCTTTAGATAATGAAAAGTAATTTACAATAAATTTAAGTATAATTTGTCATTAAATTTAAGAAAAAAAAAGAAGCCCCTTAGCGGGGCCCCAATATATTATATTTACAGAATTGTACCTGGTACTTCAGAGATGTTTGTTGGTAGTAACCAAACGAGGTTATTCGGCCAGCCGGCGGAACCGATATTGGGATATCATTCATGGGTGATTCCACAGGTTTCTAATTCTGTAGATACTGGAGTAAAAAACGGCGGGTATGAATGAACTTTTGTATTCAGAATTAAGAGTCTTATTAGACTCTTATTAGATTTATTAATCAGTGATTCGTATAAAGGATAAATTTATTTATAAAATTTTGATCTACGCGTGGTAGAGACTCATGAAACATCGTCTACATATACTTATAGATTTACTTGAAAATACGGTTACGTTTGTTATGTTAAATTCGTTAAACTTCTTATTAATAAAATGCAAGATCATCGACCCTTGTAAAATTCATTAATCTTTATACGTATTATCATCAGGTTGCTGGCCGAGTGTTATACCCTCAGAGATGACTTTGAATCGCTGCTCAAGAATTCCAAGTTCAGTGACGTCGTACTTATGTCGTGCGACAAGCGTGAGTTCCCGGCACACAGATGCGTCCTCGCGGCACGGAGCTCGGTCTTCTCGGCCATGTTTGATCACAACATGACTGAGAACCAAAGTCGCGTCGTCAACATCGATGACCTCGACGGCGAGATTTTACGTCGTCTCGTGAATTACATCTACACGGGCCGATTCGAATCAGACACGGAGCCGGCGATAGTGCAACAGCTACTGATGGCTGCTGATAAATATGATATTAAGCCGCTAAAGACTACATGCGAAATCTCGCTTGGCGAAAAGCTGAGCGTGAACAACCTCGTCGATGTGCTCTTGTGCGCTGACGCTTGCGGCGCTGAGTTTCTGAAGGAGAAAGCTGTAAAATACATAAAAGAGCACAAGGAGGTGGCTCAGTCGACGAAATTCCGCGATATTGAGTTGAGCCATCCGAACTTGGCTATTGAGGTTTTGCGCCAAATGTTAAATTTATAAGTCGGTCAATTTTTATCTGATTTTTATCGAACAAAGCTCAAAATTCCTATTTTTTTATAATAATGACTAAATAAAAACTTAGTACGATATCTACATTCCTTTTTTTCTCATTTTTTCGATTTTTGAAAATCTGTTCTTCATCTTCTCGATATTTGATGTCTAGGTGTATTCTGTTTATATTAGTAGTAGTATAATCGAGACAAAGTTATCGACAATTTAAAAAATCGCTAACAAATTCATTAGCAGTCTGATTTCTCAAATTTAATTTGTTTTTTTCATTATATGGAGAAGTCTGCAACTTTTAATTTTTATTTAATATGAATTTTTTATACCATTTATCCCTTATTAAAAACAATGGTAAGACTATAAAGTGAGATTAAAATTGTTGTATAATTTATAGTTGTTTGAATTATACGGATATACTTGTTATTGGCATATTATAGTTTATTTTATAAGAAAATATTCTTAAGGCAACAATATTCCGTTTTACTATGCAATAAAGTTATCGTTACTAATGCATTTTTTCAGTGTACGAGACAGTACGGTAATTTTTTATAAAACTTTATAAAAACGACGTATAATAAAGTAACAATAAAACGTTTTTCGAGGAAGCAATATTTCGATTCTAGACAAGCGTTCCTTTGTCTCAAGTAGATGTAGCCGGAGCTTAGTCAGACCTATTCACGCTTATCTTCACACTACCCAAACTTTTATTTCTGGGTAATGCGATTACTCATTCTTGGCTAATTATTCCCTTCATTATCAAAGTAAAACTTTAACATGAATGAAATTCTTATTAAGTTAATTTTCAATACGTATTGTACAAACTAGACGCATAAATATCTCTTCTATTAATTTTTGTGGACGCACGCATATATAGAGCTATGAGCATAACATAATGTTCGTAAAACAGTAATAACAATCATTTGTGGCGGCTTCGCAACATAGCGAAGACGGTTTCGTGGCTCGAACGGTACATTTCAACTCCAATGAGCGGAGTATAGTGATTTTCCACGACATGCAAAGCCACGATGCAGTTGTAAATCCGACAATGATTATAATGCAATTTTCCGCTCCAAACTCACCATGCGCACTGCGTATACCTACAATATATATACCGTTACAAGCTCTCGCGACACGTTGATTGATTGCATTCCCATTTTCTCCAACAAAGTAACATTCTCGCTCTGGTTTCTTCGAAATTCCAAAACCTTCCGACACGTAATCAGGCCGCGACCTGTCACATCATCCATCCCTACACTGCGGCAATTAGAAGCCTACATATCTCACGATATCCGATCCATGCCATCCGCTGAAACTTCACAACTCACTCACGCCCTTCCCCCGATAAAAAAACTAGTGTGTTCCAGGTATATACACATTCTCCCCGTCAAGCTGTCCAACTCCCGCCCCTTTCAGAACAATCAAACTTGCCCGAAACTTTCGCTGCTATCAAAGCGCGTTCTTCTTCTGCCGCTCTAGCTTCCTCGAAAAAAACATCACACTCGTGCATTCCTGCACCGACGACAGCGAAGTAAGCACGTGGCGCGAGGGTGGCATCGAACCATCGGCGCCCGTGGCAACGGAGCACGTCTAATACCTTGTCGCTCGTTGAGCGTGAGAGAGCTGTATTGCCACCCCCATTCACCGGCGGAACGCGGCTGCGAGTGGAAGAATGCCGAGGGTCGCGAGCGGCACGGGACTCATCGCTGCGCGCGTCCGGCCTGTGAGACGGCCCAAACCCAAGGTTAGTGCTAATATAAGATAGTTACATTTAATGTTGAGTATGATGGGAGTGTGAAATTCTTTGGTGTGTTGGGACAGTGTTTGGAATTTTTAAATTTTGTTTTGGAATTCGAGGGAAGACGAAGATTGGTTGCAAATAGAAATCATATTGTCTGTCGCTATATATATTGATGGTTAATTGGGAATGAAAGTTGTTTGACATAGATGTTTTTAGTGAATTTTATGTATTGTAATAAAATAATCTCTAAATTTATTCAGAAATGTAGATGGATTTATAAAAAATATTTTTTTACGATTCTACTGGTATATTTTGTTTAATTTTTTAGAAACTTTATAAGCAAATATTTTTGCAATAATTTAACCTTAATAAGAAGAAAAAGACTTTTTTTTATAAATTTTGAAATTTTCAAGTCGACGATATTGACGATTTGAAGGCTAAACGTTTGGAAGCATTATTTGTAGGAAACAGTTGAGTACAAAAAGAAATAATATACTTTTACGTCAAACAGAATGCAATTGCCCTAGCAATAGCGTGACTTAAGTCAGTGACAAACTGACGACGGCTTTCGTTAACTGCGGGTGTGCGGTCTTAATTTTATTAGATATTGGCATTGGAGAAGTCTGATAAGTAAAATTAATGCAAAAATTTACACCTAAATAAAATACAATAATGAAAGAAATACTGGAGAACAATAAATTAAAAAGATTATATCCTTTATAATACAGCTTTTAATAATTTTATCAGTAGGTTACGGTCTTACATTTATTTATAGCTGAAATTATGTTATTAAATTTACAGTATCACTTTCGACTATTTTTGTAAGTTGGATATTTGTGATCTTATGATAAACAGAAATAGTATAAATTATTAATAATGATTTTCACAATACCATCTGAAATGCAAAAATCCTCTGAAAGTCCTTGTAGAAAATAATTTTTATTTTACTTATAAATGTAAGGTGTGATAATGTGATGGATGACAGATGTTAAAAGAAGTAGAGTTAATAAACTGAATTTTTTGAATTAATAATAATAATTGAACTGAACATTTAGAGAATACGTTAGATTTCACTGATAACTATGTGCATTAGAAAATTAGAAAAGGAACTCACTATAAATGATGAAAACTATATTGATGTTGTAATATATGGTTTATTAAATCACATCGGCAGAAGACTACACCAAAAGCATAATTTAAGTGTGAGCACCGAGAAACCTACCGACACTTTTATGCAAGAGCGTACATCACTTGCTGGATTATTATGATTATTATATTTTCATTTAAATGTCAGTTCAAGGTATTTCCGACAGCATATAGGTATATTTTATTTATTGAGTGTGTTGAAAAATAAATAAACGTGATTAAAAAAAATAAGTAAAAGAGTCTTCAATTATAATAAATATCTGTCACTCTTTATAACACCGCACTTAAAGCATAGAGATTGTGAAAAATTTCTCCTTTTTTTATTTCTTTTTATTTCATACCTTAAATCATTTCACCCTTTCAATTTTATCCTATTGTCTCCGGTCGTATTTAGTTTTATCTTCTCGCCTATTTTCGCTTTCTTGAAGAGAAAATTCCGTTTTTCGTTCTGCGTCTACTCTTTTCAATTAAATACTGCATTCTATTCTTATATTGGGCTTTTTTAATTTTATATTTAAATTCCAAATTGTAATAAAATTATAATATTCCAGATTTGAGTAGTGCCGTGATTTTCACGACTAAAGCAGTAATTTTGTTCAGTTTCTGTCAAATAATCTAATAATACTTGTAATTATAGTAGACACTTTAAAAGTTAATCTCTCAATCGGAAACGATTTTCAATCACCACTTAACCGTTTAAAACTGTTTACGTTTTTTTTTTACCTAAAAAAATATCTATCTCACACAGAAAGTAGAGCTCCTGGGATCATCAATACCAGCGCCATTCACTCTACGCCCTTTTGCGGGCCTTTTCAATCCGTTTCCCTATGGCTGCTCTGTATTATGCAATCATCCCGCCGATGGCGAAGCCAAGGATGTCGTCCGTCGGGCGAAGGACACCTGGGTAAGTTATGTAGACACTATAGCTTCGATTTCTATTAATAGGTGTTTAAAAATCGCGTATTATTAGGTGAATAATACGTGATTTTTTACTCTTTAAGACCCGGTAATTTATTTCTATCTAGAGAATGTATATAGAAATACAAGTGCTTCGGAAATCAAGAAAAAATAAAAATAATATTATCGTACCACCTAATTATTCTTCATTACGCTGGGCAATCTGGAAAATCTCATTTTTGGCAATCAGACAATCGATCCTTTTAAAATAGTCCAAAAAATATCGCGTTGATAAATTTTTCAGTAAGGTGAGATTAAAAAAAAAATGTATAGAAATAAAAAGAGGTACGACGTTAAGACCGCTATACACTCTTACATTACCACCAGCATACAAAATCCTAATGACCAAATCATTAAACTTTGAGGAGAACTAAAAACCTTTTCTCTTCCATTCCTCCGCATACCACAAATTACCCGTATTAAAAAATTCAGGCGAGCGAGGGCAAGGCTCTGCTGCTACCTGGCGAGATGGAGCTTATCCGAGCAAGTCTACGGGCTGGACGAGCCGCAGCGGCGACTGAGCCTCCGGAGGGTGGGGGTATGGACGCCGTGCCCGAGGAACTGTTTCGAAGATACACGGAGACGGACTCACGGCCGCCCAGTCCGGCCAGCAGTACCGAGGTCCCGGATTCCGTGGTTGGGAAGCAGGAGGGTCAGGATGTCAAGGAAAGGACGACGTTGGTGCTCGATCTCAGGGCTAGCTCACATGATATGCAGGTCAGGTTGATGTGATAATGATGGAAATAGTTAATGAAGGAAATATCGAATGATTTTAAGATATACTATAGAATTAGAGTTTTGAATAAATAAAAGATAAGAGGTACAGGTATGTATTAAGCTTTACAGAGTTTATAATTTCCAATGTACATTAAATATCGGTGTTTCAAAGCATTTTATTTAGGTATGTAAGTGGGGCTTATTGAATAAGTCGTCTCATTATAAAATTAAATAAAAACATAAATTTATCGCAGTCAATACTTTTTCGGTATAATAAATACATAGAAGTAGCATAAGCCGTATCTAAGCTGGCGCTGATACACATATGTAATCGACTTTTTACCAACTATCTATTTTAGTTTAGAACTTAATAATACTTTAGAGACAAAAGTTGGAAATGAAACAAAAAAGAATCATAATGAAATGTTAAAAAATGTTCATTCATATGATAATTCAAATTTCGTGTTTACGAATTCATTGACATTGACATTCCCGTAATAATAAAATTCACGTGGATTTTATTTTCTTACAAAGACAAAATTATGAATGCTTTAGGAAAACGAAACATTCAGCTGGCACGCGCTAACTCTCGAGCCGATCCCGAGTTCGCGTCGCAGCGACGCGACCAGCTCGCAGCCACAAACTCGTCGCAAACCCCCAACTTCGTCGAGGCGTCGAACAGCAACGGCCGTGTCTACTTCACCTGCTCGTACCGTGCCAGTTCTGGAAGTAAGCCACTCATCTACTGATTTCCCATCATTACTACATTGTTAACGACTAGAAAAATCATTCTTTCACCAACTCGTTACAAGGTCAGCGACGCTGCATCAACGAAGAGCGCGCCAACCCAGCTCATCAGTCGCACTCTGGACGACGACGACGACGAGGATCAGGACAGCTCACAGGACGAGTCGGCGCCGATGCGCCGGCGTGGCAAGCTGCGTCGCAAGAAACGCAAGTGCAGACGCGGCTCGATCTACGGACAGCAGACCGAAGTGCGACAGCCGCCCGAGCCCCTCGAGACCCAGGTGTCACAGATAGACGAGGGCTCCAGGCGAGGATCGTACGTGTGCTTGAGTTTACTTTTCTTTCCCTTTTGATGACTGATAAATCAGCCGTGTACAGTCAAGTAAATTTTTAGAATATGTCCAGTGGAAGTACGGAGGGAACCGTCAGTGGAGAAGACGACGTTACCCACTATCCGACCGGATATGCCACCGAGTTTTCTGCCCCCTGAAATCATCAAAGAGCTGAGTCGAGAACTGGACAGGGAAACGGTGGAATGGGAGTTTAATCCCAAAGTAAGACGACCAAACTTTTTATTGTTTGCAGGTTTGGATGTACTGAATGAATATTTTTGCAGAGGAGGATAGCCCTGGAGGAAGTCTTGAGAGTCGTGGGAGATCCTCCGGCTGTTAGGGGTCCTAGGAGTCCGGTTCAGCCGATCGTTCAAAACGCCCCTAGGCTGTTCTATCGGCAGAGTGCCAGATTCGAACTTTTAGATAGTCAGTCTCTTGTCGGTACGTTGTCCATACATCTTCTTTACTTATTACCGCTCAATAAATCCAGAAGAACATTAATAAACTCTGTCATTCTTCTCACTCTACTCCTATTTCTAAATCACAGGTCTAAAACCCCTGGACTACCTGGCACGCCACGTCTACGTGATTGACGCGCGCAAGTCCATGTTCGGTCGCGCCTTCAATCGCCACCGCGAGGAGACCGCTGAAGGTCCGCGCTACATGTTCTCGGAGAACATTGCCGACGCACTGCAGGACGTGATGGGCCGACCTCTCGAGGATAGCGAGATGGCCACGTTGCGCAACAGCGTCGGCGAACTGCCTGATAAGATCGACTTCAGGACCTGGTGCGGTATCTGCGCGTTTGCCGAACGAAGTGTGCCAGAGTTGCTGAGGAGGGAGGAGGATCCGGCCTCGTGGCTGGAGCGTGCGGATTTCGAAACTTTGGAGAGGAGGCTGAAGAGCGTCTGTGTCGACGAAAAGCTAGTTGCTATGCTGAGGCTGATAAGGGATCGCTGAGGGCTCAGTGCGTTGTGAAGGAATTAATTGTAGGGTTCTAGGGGGGGTGTGAATGGTTGGTTGTACGCGTGATGTATAACTTTAATGAAGCCTAAATATATTGTAATAATTGCTGTAAAAGATGATAAGAAGAAATGGCGTACCCTTGGTCTAGTTTATATGCCTCCTTCAAAACTATAGAACTAGTTTTAGTACTTTCATTTTTTTTATTCATTCGTACTATTTCCTACATAGTTGTACCTTGCAATAAGTTGTAAAAATAAAATATTTTCTAAATGTAATGATAAATGACTTCCTTGCTGCGACTACCTCATTCTCATTTATTATCATGTTTCTTTTTCCTTAAAATTGCCTGTGTTTTAATTATACTAAATATTTTAATTATTGGTGATTTATTTTATTTGTATTTACTATTTTTTTAAATAAAACTTTTAAAATAAAGTTATATGAAAAAAATGTTTTCTTTGTAAATTTATTTCGATACATTTGTGGCCGCTGGCCTATAGAAGCTTTTCATTTATTTAAAAGAGACCTTATTTTACTTGTACAATGTAATGTTTTTTTTTTTTATTTAAAATCAATAGCGTAGCTAAAATTATTCAATTACTTCGGTAAATTTTTCACATGTTTGTTTCTTGTTGTGATGAACAGTCAAGTGCACAATGCATAATATCAGACATATAAGTTTTATAAATATTCTTCTCATATTTTCATTATTATCACCATGTATTAGTGAAATTTATAATATTAGTAACAACAATTTTTACTATATAGGTACAAGTATTAACGTAAAGTTTAAATATTGTAAGACAATTCAAATCATCATGCCCATAGGATCTAATGATGACACCCATGTGAATAAAATTGTAGAAGATGTCAATTTAATATCTACAGTAATATATTATTATTATGATTCTACACTTTGTTTCAGTGATAAAATTAGGACAATAAGCATTTCAACTAATTGTTTTATAATTCTTGTGAATGAAATAAATACTCTTTATGAAATTCCTTTGCTACTGGATAATAATAATGTGCCTTGGAATTATCGTACAAATATTTTAATTTTGTGCGACCTTAATTGTTCTTTTGATCATTTTATAAAAGATTTTTACGCTACAAGAAATCTAACTGATTATGTAAATGCTTTAATTATTGATTTTCGTAAAAATATTACATACGAAGTTTGTACTTCATCTAAAATAATTAAACAATTTAATGAACTGGAAAATCAAGCGATAAACGATGAGCTTTTACCAAAGTGCAAAGTTGATTTACATGGTCAACTAATATCTACTTCAATTATTAATTCCAATCCTTTTACCAAATCAGTAGTACATGAAAAAACTACAAACGAAAGAAGAAAAGACCCTTTATCTATAAATCAATTCATAGGTTTAGAGCCTGAACTATTAAAAACCATAGAAAAACTATTTAATTTCAAAATCAATCTAAAATATTATTTTCCACGTGATCGTCATATTGAGGAAATGAAGAATAATAATGAAGTTTTAGCATCATTGTATTTGTTAGATAAGGGTAAAATAAAATTAGTTACAAATTTAATGGCCTTCGGAACATTTAATAACTTTAAAAACATCATTTATTCTTGGCCTGTATTCAATGAAAAGTCTTGTCTAGTTATCAGTACATCTATATTTAACAACAATATACTAAACCTATTTGAAATTTTTGAATTTCTTATATATGTTGCTCTAATCATTGTATTGATTACTGTTATTTTGGTTTGGATAACCATTTCGAAATTAGTATCAAAAAATAAAATAAATTATGGTTCTATTGTTATGATGTCTATTTCTCTAATGTGCGGCGGTGGTGCTTATAGGTATTGAATCTTTATCATATATTCGTCAAAATGATGATTAAAATAACATTTGACACTCTGTGCGTAAAGTATTATTTACCGCTTACATTTACAAGCGTGCGCTAAAACAGTACTTTATGCGAGTATCAAAATAATTTTTTGACACTAGAACGTGAAAGTCATTTTATCCTCGATGGATCTTGAAGCCCAAGCGAAGCTGGGGTGAAAAGATCACACGAGGTTAAAATTCACATTCTCGCTGGCGTATCAAAAAGTACTATTATCACATGCAAATGCTATATATTATATGTACACGATATTATGTTTTACAGGTCTTCATCAAGTAACTCAGAGAGAATTTTAATTTTATCATATCTCTTTTTTAACATGAATATTCTCAGTATTTACAGTGGTAATATCAATCACATCTTTAATAAATTGGACAAATTTACTCTTTTTAATACATTCGATGAATTTCTGGATTCAGAAATTCCTGTACTACCATTTCGTCATGAAATAGGTCGCTATTTTACAAGTGAGTATGTTACAAGAAACGGTTACCAATTTCAGACATTTTCTAGCAGAATCAAATTCGCTTTGAATACAATCAGTGATTTAAATACCACTTTTGACATTTCTAATTTTGACACGTACGCTGCAAAAGGATTTGCAATTTTGTCATCGGTCTCAATAGCTAAACGAGAAATTGCAGAAAGTATGAAACGCAACAATGGCGAAACATCGTTAATTATATTAGATATAATTCCCAACGAATTTGGCAGAATGCTTTTTCTTATGAATAAAGAAATTCGATTTCTACAAGAGATCAATGATTTGATTTTGAATTTGATCGCCTCAGGTCTAGTAAAAAGATGGTACGAAGATTCTGTAGACGATTACTTACGGAACATGGTTCTAAAAATTAAAAAGACAAAAGATATTCATGCATTACAAGTAATTGAATTTAAAATATGCTTTATTTTGTATGCATTTGGTATAATACTTAGTGTTATTGCAGTTATGGGAGAGATTTTATTGAACGTCAAAATATAAAATAGGATGAAAAACAAAATACTAGCATGAAAGTAAGATGAGGTACTTAACCAATGTTTTAACATAACTAGCCATCTCTAAGCGCGCTCCGTGCGCCTTAATTTCAGCAAAGTTTTGCGCCACTTTAAAATCGTTTATTAATATAAATTGATATCATAACAAATCTATTTTTTAAAGATAGAAGCATGGAGAATGGGACAGTCCTGATTTGCAAACAGTGCGCAATACCCAACAAATTTTGCTTATTTAATATATATATAACTCAGATTTTTTTGTCTCATTTTCTTTACAATTGTGGCATGTATAACACTCTTGTAAAATCAATATTGCAATATATAACTTCCATATTGTGGAGGTTCCACGGCTTTTAGTTTCTCTTCTTTTAGATAGAGTAAATCAATTACTTTTGTATTTACTAGTAGTCATGACAAGTATATTGAAAAATATAAAAGTCTAAAATAAATTATGTCTCTTATAAAACCTATTTTTTCTAATGTATTGTTTGGTCAGCAGAGCATGAAAAATAAAACAATCAGGACCTAAATATTTCCTATGTTTGGGTATGGAGACAAACGTATTTTTGTGTTTTTTTATAATAAAAATATAACTACTATCTTACAATACAAAACATGTGGTTTAGAATTTCCTATACACCAATTGACGGAAGTTATGAAATGCAACGATGTGTTATATCTTTTGTAGCCACTCTAACCTCAAAATCATAACTTTAATATGATTATTCGGCTCTCGTGGTATAAAATACTGTTTGAGACTGGTGCGTAAGGTGATTTTTAAATAATTACCTTCCACACCTGTATCACAATGTACTATATCACAAGTTGATAATTAGTAGATTGAAAACGTTATTGAAATTATTGAACATAACGTTTATATCTTTAGTACGTAAGTCCATTGGCAGTGTAAGTATTAGATTTTAAGTACTGACAACTAGCTGTAAACGTCAAAGAAACCATACCATAAGTGATGAGCACAACAGATAATGTGAACCAACGATTTTCAAAATCACATTGTTGCAGAATACCTATGGGAAAGAGATTGTTCATGTGAAAGCAACATTAAATTTACACAACATACACCTATAATAAGAGTATATATTCCTCAACAAATACTTAAGATAATGAGAATGTATTTTATCGACTGGATATTTCTGGCAGCACTTCTTTTGTATTTATTTTGAATGTATTGAAAAGTTAATAAATGTTACAATATACTTATCAAATATCTGGCATCTTTCATACTTAGTCCTCAATAAAATTCGTCTCACAGAACACGTTCATTCGACAGGAAAATCTTTAGTTTCATTTTGTTATTATGGAAAATGTACTTTATAGGTACTTCTTTAATTAATTACTCAGAAAATATTTTATTTATCGACTCAAAATTTTAACTACTTATTTGTTTTCCATTAAATAATAAGATATCAAGTCGGGCGATTCTTTTACTTTCTGTCTCGTCCGTATGAAAAACTTCGTATTCAATGAAATTATTTTCTACGCATTTTTTATTCTATAAAAAAATTCCATAACGGAAAATATGACGTATACCTACTGACGTACTATTATGTCAACCTAACCTATCTCAGTTTTTTCCACGGATTTCCATATTATTAATTAATTATCTCGAAAATTGTTGTGGCTCAATACAATTTTTATGATTTCATTACAAAGCTTAAAGCTTGAACTTTACCCATCACTTTACTGAACTCCCTCAGCATTCGATTTCGGTATACATTTTGGAAGTTTATAGGCAAAGCATATGGTTCAACTATTTTTTTTTTTTTTTTTAATTAGTGGTTCTACTATATTTACCAGTGAAAGTTTACATTTTCAAGAATTTTTTACTCAAAAATGAGCGTGGCATCTAAGTGGGGGAAAAAATACCAAAAATTTGTCAGCACCTGTAGAATAATATATATATATATATTTTTTTTATTTATTTATTTAAAAAAAAGGACAAAAATGTCCAAATACAAAGTAAGAATAACAATTAAACGGTGGGAATAGACCATATAACGGTCATGCACAGTGTGCATTTTTTAAATGTCCGCATTCAATATGACATTTCTCTAGAACCACCTTAAATTTAAATATTGCGAATTTAAAAATACTCATGTTCTTGATAAAATCTTATCATTACATTAAGATTCAGTTCTTATCATTATATTTATCTTTATTATCATTAAGTATATCAACTTGCTGAGCATAGCAGCACTAAGCATATCCTCTGCTGCAATTCAATATTATAAAAATTCTGCAATATTAGTATATGTAATTTAACTCTAACTAAGCGACCTCTTATCATTAAGTATAAGTATGTAATTATACTAGTTGTATTAATTACTATTATACTCGACATAATTGAAAATTATACCAGAAAATAAAGTCTTATATATAATTTTAAATAATTTTTGCAGAAACGTCACCTATATGTAGCGGCCAATATTACACATATATTAATTCAATAAAAAAAAGTAGGTTTGTGCGTTATTATTTTTTTTCATTAAAGTGCAATGTAAAGTAATGTGTTTAAATCATGAATCTATTTATTTTTACAGAAAACAATGGAATTTGGCGCTTTAGAAATATTAGCGTTGCTTGGCATTGCGTTTCTCAGTCTCTATTACTATTTAACATGGAGTTTTAATTTTTGGAAGAAGCGCAAAGTTCAGGGACCAAAGCCAATCCCCGTTTTTGGAAATTTTAAAGATGCTATACTTGGAAACACTCACCAGGGATTTTTAGTTAAACGTTTTTACGACGAGTTTAAAAATGAACCAGTAGTCGGCATTTTTGTAAGAAGTTCACCTAGATTAATCATCCGAGATCCTGATTTGATTAGAGACGTACTAATAAAGGATTTTCCTATTTTTGCCGATCGTGGGGAGCCTGTAAATGAAAAAAGTGGTCCTCAAAGTCAAACTCTCGTGAATTTGGAGTATGAACGATGGCGTCCGCTAAGAATGAAATTGTCGCCGATTTTCACATCAGGAAAGTTGAGAAAAATGTTTTACTTGATGATTAAATGCGCTGAACATTTCGAAGATCATATCGAAAAATTAGTCCAAAAAAACGAGCCGGTTGATTGTCGTGAATTGTCAGCTAAATTTACAATTGAATCAATTGGTCTATGCGTTTTTGGTATAAATACGAATACTCTAAGTGATGAAAATAGTGAATTTCAAAAATGTGGCAGGGCTCTGTTTGAAACAAGTCTCAAGACCAAGCTTAGACGCGCGTTGAGAGAAATATTTCCTAATGCATTTTTATTGTCATGGCTTCAAAACAATGCAATAAGATTTTTAATAAAATCATTCAGAGAAACTGTTCAATACAGGAGCAAAAATAATGTAAGACGGAATGATTTTGTCGATTTGCTCCTGGAATTGCAAGGTCAACCAGAAAAACTAAGCTCGTTAATTGGTGAGAAATATATTTTATTTCTTTACTTATACGATACACAGCATATCTTTAACTATTAAATATAAAAAAAATTAATAGAACGTAATATTTCTAATACATTCAACAAGAATAACAATTCTGATCAAATATAAAGAAATTATATCGTTATACGATGCTAAATATAAGTAGCGCATTGATTGTTAGATATTATGTTTAAGAGAATTGGGTGATAAGTTAATAATATCAAACAATAACAAATAATATCACTATTATCAATGATAGAACCATTGACTTTCGTGGCACAATTAACATAGTATTCATTTGAGTATATAGTGCAGTTGATAATATCTTCAACTCCTATAAATCAAAAAATATAGTTAAATACAAAATTTGAAGATTATAAAGTCGTAGCTAAAGATACAATAAAATGAATTACAAATGAAGTACAAAATATTTTGCAAACAATAATCTTGCAATTTTATACACAAATAAAATAATAAAATATAAAAATAAAGAAAATTTAAAGCGATATTGCTATCTGTATTAAAAATTATATTCACATGATAATAAAATTGTAATATTTGAAATGGTTCTGATAAAAATATACTTATTTTATTATAGAGTTCACAGATATTATAATGACTGGGCAAGTTATTACTTTTTTTGCGGCTGGATTTGAGACATCGTCTACAACAATGTCTAATGCGTTATACGAACTTGCACTTCATCCAAATATTCGAGATAAATTGCAAGAAGAAATTAAAAAGGAAATTCAACAAAACGAAGGAATATTGACTTATGACAGTGTTAAAAGAATGTCATATTTAGATAAAGTCGTTAAAGGTAAAGAGAATATTTGAGTTGTTAATTTATATACAGGGTGAAGAAAAAGTATGGAAACCCCTAGAAATTTCGCAGGGTTAGTAAAAAAAATAAATGATCAAGATCAAATCCTAGGTAATTTTTAAGGAGGATTCCATGGTGACCTTGGATTTGACTTTAAACCTCATCTCCAAGGTCATTAGACTTTGGTTATATTTTTTTACTAATCCTGCAAAATTTCTAGGGATTTCCGTATTTTTTCCTACCTTGTATACTAATAGTGTGAGATTTCTAGCCTACTTAAAAAATACCACAACATATTACGGAATCTATCGAAATTATTTTCAGAAACTTTGCGAAAATATCCACCTGGTACATTCTTAAAGAGAATGTCATTGAGTTCGTATACTTTCTCTGGTACAAAAGTATCGATTCCAAAAGGAACTACAACTTTTATACCAGTGCAGGCGATTCATTATGATGGTGATATTTTTCCGGAACCTGAAGTATTTGATCCGGAAAGATTTAATGAAGAAAACGAAAACAGTAGACATCCTATGAATTATTTACCTTTCGGAGATGGTCCACATAATTGCATCGGTTCGTAAACAAATAAAAAACGGATAATCGACACTCTTACTTTGTTCATTTTGCATATATCTTTACTTTTCCTAGGTGCAAGATTTGCCAACTATCAAATTAAAACTGGTATAATTGCTGTACTCAACAAATTTAAAGTCGAAGTTTGTGATAAAACATGTATGTCCTACCGTATCAACCCTCGATCACTCGTTCCAACGCCGATAGATGGAATAAAACTAAAAATTGTGAAAGTGTAAATAAGTTATTTATGTACAGAAGTTTTAATATGGAACCGATATAAAATCTTATTTTTTTATTAATATTTGTCACCGATTCCAATGTATATTCAATGTAGTAATCGAGTTATAATTAATAAGAATAATATCGTCACTTGTAATATAGAACATATTTTAAATACGCAAATTTAAATAATGGCTCGCTTTATTTGTCATTGTACGGAGATGGATTTGTAAAACTGTATAGTTTATATAACATCTGAAAAAAAAACTATAAAAGTTTATTTTTTTCTCTATACGTCACGTAGCTCCGCCGAGCTACTACAACTACAGTACTTTGAACGCCTTCCCCCTTCACTCAACCTGTCACAAATTCAAAACTGTACCTCCAGCCACGCCCATATACCTAGGTATACCCCAACTTCTTGTAACGCTTTCTGGTGAGTAATGAGATTAGGTTGTATGAGCAGTAAAGACAAAAATAAATATTTAAATGAAACTTTTATTGGAATTTGACTTTGTTATTGCTTTGAAAACGTTGTCACAAAATCTTATCACAATAATTTCAAATTTTATAATACCGTCGTTTTGACGGATTAATATCAATTAAATATTTATGATGACGACTTTGACTTTAGCCTCTCGCAATACTCGGCAGTGATATCACATTTCTTTCGGATCCTAAA
>JAPYZO010001883.1:0-20149 GCA_030522905.1 Torymus flavipes
TATATTGAGTTATTCTTGTTACTGGGAATCGCTAGCTTTTGATAGTTTTCGTATTAAATTTTATATAGGATTATGGGACATAATTTTGTAATGAATAGTGTATCTTCAATTCTTGATAGTTATGTATACTTTATCTTTTATAATTGGACGACATGATGAAAATGAAAATGTATTATAATAAACTCGCATCGGAGAATTATCTGTTTTTACATGCATAAATAAGCTTCTGTGTTGTCCGGGCATATTATGGTTCATTACCGCCGCATCATCTGAGTATTACTCGGTCATTACATTGTGAAAGGTATTCGAAATTTCATTTTGCATTCATTTCACTCAAAATCGTATACGACGTATGCTAATAATAATAATACATGTCTTGTTTATGTTTTAATGGAATCAACGTTTTAATCCACTTACATAATCGTCAATGTATTAACACCACTACCTGGCTAATGTAATGACGTAATACTAACAAAAAGCCATGCTCGAGAAATGTTGCATTTTATTTAAACTATCGCTAAATATTTTTTCATATAGATTTGTTGAGGAGGTGACTAGTATTAGACGAAAATAAGTTTTTCGAATTATCAATTTTCGTAGGTTGTTTGTAGTGATAAAGGAAATTAAATAGCGATTGATATTGCCTGGATAGCCGTAAATACTATATAGGTATAGTCAAGAAGAATCAGGAAGATCGATAATTATTCTCTAAAAGAACGAGCAAAACACCAAAATTCTGGTGGCAATATTATATTTTGAAAAAAGTAACAACGCGTATATTGAAATTGATCAAAATATCTTATTTTTAATCACTTATATAAGTGTATTCATATTCGAATCTGCGTTTCATTATTGGCGTGATTGAATAAATATACGAATATATTATCGCAAAATTACGAATACATACACATTAATATATTCATATAGTCACCGTTTGCAAAATCCATTATGCTAATCATAAATTTACCATACCCAAATTACGAGCAAGTATAAACCAAACATTCCATCCGATATACACTTTGTTACTTATTGTTTAATGAAAATATATACTCACGCCAGCAGATCGTCACAACGATCCCTAAATACCATAATTCGCAGCCCGCTCTTATACAAAATCCCCTTCCAAACACACAGGTGTGACGGTGACGCCAGTCGTGTACTCGGCGCAGACGCTGACAGGCGCCTTGATCGGCACCTGCTTCTTCTCCCTGATCGCGGGCTTCGCCTCTGGCTTCTGGTTCTCGCAGCGTTTGCGAGGCGCTCCATATCCTGATCCACCAGAACAGCGCCAGCAGCTGAATCGCCTGACGGAGACGTCGGAATCGCCGGGATTTAACAACAAGTCCATCAATCTCGTGCTGAACGTGCCGCCGAAGAACCCAAACGGCAAGAACGCCAACTCTTCGGCGGAGAACAAGCCCATGCAAAAGGTCAAGAAGACTTACATTTGATACAGAAGGCGACAGGCCGTCTGAGGCTTGCCCCCCGAACCGGCTCCGGTGGCTAGCTCTCCTGGTGAGTTTAATAATGTCATTGTTTCTTTCTCCTGAATCGCAGTGTATAAGCGGATTACGTAGATTTATTATATAACTTATATAATTTTATTGTCTTTTGGTTTGCGTATTTTTGTTATAAAACTGGGGCAGACTCGTCGATTTTAAGGATTCCCGCGAGTTTCTCTTGATGTCTTTGCGTAGATTGGATTCATTTAGGAGAGTAATTTATCAATTAAAATGCAGCGGAAAATAATAAAGGTTTTGAGATTTTTTATTCGATTTGTTTAATCGAATTACGATGGTAATATCAGATTTTAAACAAAAGGTGTCGTTACCGCTGGAAATCTATTTTTACCAGCCATTTATTAAGTTTCAAAATAAATTAATTATATTTCTCGCCTCGCTGCTTTCTTATAAATTATTCTGGGTGAAATGCAATTAAACTCGTTATAAAACTAAAAATTGAATTCGAATAATTGAATTTGACATCTCGATAAGTTGCTTCTAATTTTTCTTTTTACTGGCTGCAATTTAAAAAAATAAATTATGGTACTCTGTAAAACAGTGAAATCTTATTATTTAAATAGAAGAATAGAATTTACGTAGAATTTATTAATTTAAATTTTTAGAAAATTAAAGCAAAACTAATACGATCACACGCGTCAACATTTCGATTATTTTAATTGAAGTGAAATAGAATGGAACTATTTTTGCTTTCGATACTATAGTAATAAAAGTATACATATATTAAGGACGCTTACCGGTCGAAACCAACCTGTTGCATGAAAATTTATATAACAACTGTAATAGTTATTCGTATAATTGATTTCATTTTAATGGAGGATGGCTCATTGCCTTCCTTGAGCAATTTCAGGTAGAGGTTACAAGAAAATAATAATTCAGAAATTATTAAAGGATTGAGCACGACATGTAACTATTATTTACAATCTTACATTATATTACATGCCACATGTATAAACAAATGTACGCCATACTTTCACTTTTTAGTAATTTTTAAATTATTTTCTCGTGACCTCTATCTGTAACTGTACAAGGAAGACAATAAGCTCTCTCTCTCCCGATAATACCTGATAAAAAAAAATTTGTATAGCAACTTAAAGTGACTTTTCTTTTATAAGCAATATTTACGCTTGTATAACATTCCAAATTTTATTGAATAATTTTTTTCCATCATACCGAATATCCAAGTATTATATAAAATACATTTTTCTCTTATTAGAACTCTTACAGTTACTAAATAAATTTTCATGCAAAAGGCCGTTTTCAGCTAGTCAATGCTCTTAAACGATAATCATACTTGAAAAATTTATGATATTGTGTAATTTTTGCATGTTTTTCTTTTACTAGGTTAATATTAAATATATTAAATATGATATATTTAATCAAATTAGAATAAAAAAAAAATAATGATAATCTCTCTCTTAAACGAAGTTTCTTAAATTTAATTATTGCTATACTAATTCCCATTTTCCATTTTAAAATGCTAAATTAATTTGTCATTTCGCATTTACGAATAATAAGATTGAAATCAGGAAATCGACTAAAATTTAACATACTTTTGTAAATAGTTGCTAAAAAGTTTGTTTGAATCTCACCTTCCGACCTCGTTTTTCCATTTCTACGAATTAAATACTATCCAAGATAAATACATCCAGTTATTAAAAAAGTGATAGTATCAGTTTTCACATATTATTTAAAGAAAGGTTTTAAAAAGCTGTTACTTAAAAAGTGAATTATTCATTTAGGTCGAATCTATTTCTAACTCGTATGGAAATAATAAATGTAAGAAACCGTGAGAAACCGTATAAAATCAGTGGTTTTCGGAAATTTTTTACGGTTTTATACACTTTATTACATTTTCTTACATTTTTATACGTTTCCTTACAAATATGACTAATTTTGTCAAATTAATCTGCAAAAACAAACTGTAAAAGAAGTAAGGAAATGTATAAAAATATAAAATATTACATATTCTTACATTTATATACAGTTTTATACGCTTTTAAGCAGTTTTATATATTATTATACGTTTTCTTACATTTCATTAAAATTGGTACATATAAATGAAAATCTTCTAGAAAAAATTTAAATTTTTTTAAATGTATAAAAATGGGTAAAAATGTATAAAAGTGTATATAATCGTATAAATCGTTTTCCATAAAATGTCCGAAAATCAATGGTCAGTTTTCTACAATTTCTTACGGTTTTCTACATTTTCTTTGCATTTCTTTTTGTCATTCGGGAATCGAATGGCCGTTTCTTGCTATGAATTGACTATCATTTCCTGCCTCACAACGCAAAAAAATCTGACATGCATATGGTTCGAAACAAGTAATTGTTAGTGAAAACTGCGTACTCGATGTATTATATAATGATCCGTAAGTCTGAAATAACAAGATATTCTGAGTATCTTACGTTCAACTTTAAATCATCGTAACATTGTAAGAAATCAGAATTTTTTAATTCCGAATAAAACAAATTGAAGATTTTTCCCTGAACCTTCATAATCATTGTTATTATTTATTGTAAATACATCTCTAACAATTCCTGAAAAAAAAATTATTCACATTTGAAGCAGGCTCTTTGTAAAATAAAATTATAAATCTCAAAATCTCTTTTTCAGTATTTGTAAATTGGCACTATAGCCATAAATAAAAGGCCCAGCCATCATTAAATACCATTAAATCTGAAATCCCCTTTTGCAGGCTCTGAGGACAGTCCGGACGGCCGCTGCAAGCCCTCCTCCTCTGCGCCCTGCACGATATCCGGCAGCGAGAGCAGCGCCGGCAGCAGCGGTTCCGACAACAACCTCGAGCCATCTCTCGCCATCGGCCAGGACCATCATCATCACCAGCATCACCAGCAGCGCGTGAACAACCGGCAGTCATCCGGCACTACGACGGGTCCACTAATAATGAACAACGGCGGTCTGGCGCCAATCGACACGAGCCTCGTCGACCTCGAGAAGGAGCAACGACTTGGCTACCTGCATAACTACGAGAGCGCCTATCTGCCCAAGTTCCAGGACGCCGGCGGCGATCAGCAGCTGATCGATAAGGAGGCCTATATTGATTACGGTCAGCGGGCGGTATCCGGTGACGGCTTCCTCGAGCTTGATTACGACAGACTGAACGCCGCGGGCCTCCTCGTCGACGACCGCGACGATTACTACGAGCACGAGCCGCCCCCACCGCCCCAGCCACGCGAGCACTACATGCTTCCCACCGAACAGCAACAGCAGCAGCAGCTGCAGCAGCAACAGTCGTCCATGTTTAATCCGCAGTTCCTGCCCAACTTCAACGACATGATGAGGCTCGTAGCGCGCTACGAGTCGAGCGCCGCCGAGCAGCAGTCCAAGTTCTATCCGAACGAGTCGGACGAGTACCAGGAGATCGTCGCCGAGAGCGAGCGCCTACCCTACAGACAGCAGCCACCGCCACCGCCGCCGCCTCCGCTTTCCGTCGGCTGTTTCGCCAACCGCTCCAGCCTCGAGCTCAACAGATGCGAGCGCGAGGATTTCGCTAGCCTACAAAAGACACAGACTACCGGCAGACGCAAGCCCAAGTATAGCGCGCGACAGGCGGACTCGAGCGCTGGTGGTGGCAACAGCTTCCTCTCGTAGTCGCGTGCCGCTTATTAAACAAAAAACCTCATGTGTGAGGTACGCCGATCGTGGTTTTGCTCTCGCGCGTTGTTCTTTCCTCTTCGGCGTTTTTCCTCGTCAAAACATGTTGTGAGAAGTGGCTCCGCGATATATAAATATATGGAGAGTGCAGACGCGACACTGACAAGGGACGTGTTAATTTTTTTTTTATAACTATATATAATAACGATCGGATAAGTTGTAAAAATATTTTAATGTTCGAATATTCGAGTGGTAGAAGGTATTTTTGTATCCGTAACGTAAATACATATAGATATATATATATATACAAATATAAATATAAAGTGTTCGAGCGCTGCCGCTTTTGTGATTTCTTCCAATTTTCTAAGTTTACAAAAGTATCTCATTGACAAACACGACATACACACAGACTAAAGATACATAATAGTGTTATAATGCTAGCGCAGTCGGCGGTCACGGGTGTCCAACATTCGGGGACCCCGGAATTTCGGGCGTTGATAATACACACACATATACACATAAACACACACACACGTATATACATATATATTATGAAGATATCGGTAAGAACATTCATGCTTAAATATTCGAATATTTCAATATAACGTCAATGGGAGGGGATGATTCGTCAAAAGGAGGATAATGTAAAGACACCTCACGCGCACGGCGAAGTTATATGTATCATCGCAGACGATCGGGACGAAGGTATTATACTGCGTATGACGACGATGTACGAACGAACAAATATTAAAGTATTACTGGTGTATTCCGCGAAAGCTGTGGTGTACTTTTGCCGGGACTGATAGAGGAAGAAACAAAAAAAATATATATATAATATGCTCTCTATACGTAGAATATGAATAAGATCGAAAAGTCCTACCGTGAAGACTTTAATATTTTAGACGAGGCGTCGTGCAATTCCACGTAACTGTCCCAGCCCCGCGCGTGTGCGTGAATGATGTATGTGTGTGTGATGTGGATGCGCGTGGGTGTGTATATGCGAGCGCTACTCACGAAACATTATGTCGGGGTCATGCTGACGTCTACCGCTCGCAAATGAAAAAGAAAAAAAAAACAAGAAGGAAAAAGAAAATGAAACACTTCTAGTTAAGTGCATTTGACGCTCTATATATATACACATGCATACACCTATACTTCCTTTTCCGGTATATAGAGGGGAAACGAGTGAAACGCGAGATTGTAGCGTTGGCGGAAAGCTGTGCTTGACACGGGTGGGTTACGCGCGAGTAGTGCACGGTGGTGGTAGTGCGCGCAACGAAGTGAGCATACATAATGAACGTTGTTACGGATTAAGGAGTCCTCCTGGAATCTAGTTTTATATTACACACAATCGAGCGAACATGTAAAGGCTAAAAAAAAATACCGAGTACGCATAGTTGAAAAAACTTATATATACGCATTTAAGGCAGAGGAGTGGCGGACGTTTTAATCCAAGCTTTGACCAGCTTTATTCATTACGTTATACAATTGTAAAGTTAGACGATTTTTCGGTTAACAATTTAGGCACAGGGTGTGATGATAAGAGAGAAAGATAGAGAAATGGGAAACGAATGAGAAAAGGAGTGAGAGGAGCAGGGACAGCGAGACGCAGAGAGAGTTAGGATGTTACTAAAAATGTGATAAGATTAGAGGAGTGTGTTCTTAGTAGTGGCCTGTTAGGTGCTTAGATCCAGAAGAAGCAAACAAAAAAAATAAATAAATGAATAAATAAATTACCCACGACGAGGAGAGAAAAAAAAACGTTGCGTAGAAACTATAAGATTCGCAGTCGCAGTCGAGGCGTGCCTTCCATATGTATTTGTTGGCGTTTTCATCTATATAAATAGATTATAAAAGATAAATGAAAGAATTAGAGATGAGAAAAAGCGCGGTCGTAAGAATGCAAGTTTGCGAGAGGGACTTGGGCAAGTGCCTCATTTTCATTTTTTAGAGAGTGTTATAGTAGGCAGAAAGAGGGAGAATGAAGAATAATAAAATGTAGAAAAAAAGTCTGAAGTTTGTTATGTATTAGTCGCCAACAGAACAGCACAGATAGGTGGCTAATCGATGCAACTGCAGATGTATTTTATAAGAAAGAAACAAAATGATAAGTCGAGGAATATCGTAGAGCACAGAGAGCAAAATGATGGAGCGAGTGAACTCGTATTAAAATGTTTATTAATATATTTTTATTTGCTTGTGATATGCAAAAAGTAAAAAAAAAATTATAATTGTTGTAAACCATCACGATATATATATGAGGCGTCATTGTATAAAGATGCTGGTATTTCTTTTGCGTTATAGTCGCGAGGCGAGAGAATGATTTCGTAAAAAAGCAAACTTCTCTAATTGCATGCCAACTTGAATGTTTTTTCTTACTTGCGTAGGAGACTGAAATGAATAGACTATGTTGTCTTTGAATAAAAAGAAAATACTCTTGTTAGGCGATTGTAGCGTTCGAGCTGATGTACACGTCACATATAAATATATAAATATATATTTAAGTTGTACAACGATGAAAATTGCGCGGATTTTCATCTCAACGATAACGACGAGAATTCGAATTCCGTCTTTATTCTTTTTCTTTGACATTGCGAGTTTTATGCGATAATCGAAGACGGGCTATATATGTCAGTTATGCTTTTTTTACGCAAGGGTTCCTTATCTTAATGCGGAATTCGTTTTTTCAACTTCAGTGAAAATGAAATGGAATTTCCACTGTATTAAGTGTGAAACTGCTGCCAGAATCTTCTTGTTCTTTTTATAATATAATGTTAGTATTATCAAATTTTGTAAAAATTTTGTAATGAATATACGCACAGAAACTTTAAGATGTTACTACATAATTAAATGTTATGAACTACTAACAATCTCGATACTTTTTTTTTTTAACTACGTATACCATAAAGAAAGTTCGACTAACTTGAAATGAAGAAAACGAATTTCGTAAGAGAGATCGATTGAGACTCGCGATTTTTCGCAGGATCCTGTAGTGGGAATGCAGTACACACGTTATGGGTACTTTTTTACGTTAGTGTGAAAATTGAAAAATATGATGCGCGCGGTAAAATAATGTAGAGGCAAGTGAAGGAAATCAACTTGTAAATAGGTAGCGTTAGTCTTGCCGATAAAGCGATTTCGAGAGTGCGAGTGAACCTGATCGTAATGTTACTTGTTAAAAAAAAATCTTTATTGCGAATAAGCACTGGTGTGTGCTTTTTTTATCGAAAAGAAAAAAAAATCGTTTTGATAAATTGTAATGTTATTGGCAGCTATTAAACCGTTCTAAAAATTTAATAAAATTCGACTTTTAGGAGAGAAACTAATAAATTCCATTTTGACGCAAGACCAATGATTAATAAAAAATGACGAGATTTTTTTATCGAAAATAACGAAGATTAACGTAAATACCTTGTGTCAGACACATATATCGATATGATAGTTATAAAATCATAGTTTTAATATAGAGATGAATCAATGCCGTTTAACAAAACTTAAAATACACAAACATTTTACTAAATAAATATTTGAACATGAAACATTATGAACAGCATACAATTAATTTGATGCTACTATTTTTTTAATTGCATTGGTATTCAGGTTTATAGTTATATAATGGCGATAACCATGACAAACTTTTGTGCTAGAACACAATGAAAAATTTGTGGATAAACTTATTGATCAATTTTTTTGTAAAACAAGTATTTTATGCAACTAGTGTTGTAAAGAGATTCATTAATGCAAATGTCAAGTGATTATGTGTAATCTAATGCACATGGCTTGACAAAAATGCTACATTCCAGTAAAGCCAGGGCTGCCAACAATTATTATATACAATAGTGATTCGTAAAAAATTCAATGAATCAAGTAACAATAGTGACATTGTAGATAAAAATATATAGTATAAAAATGAATGAATTATGTAATGTAAGCATTAAATTACTAATTATTGTTAATTTCGTTGATTATAAGTATATCGCGATTATAAATTGTATTATTTGACATTAATGCAAAAAACGTATTTATAAGTCACGCATTTTAATAAATTTTTTATATGAAACTTGTAAATACTCCTTCAACTCATTAAAATGCATTTTTCAATTATAAAAAAAATTTAGTAAATATATGCACTCTAAACAATTTTATTGTGAAAAATATTTATGCTTTTTTTATTACCCTCCTATTATTTTCTTATAAATTAACTATCTTTGGACAATATATAAAAAAATATAGATGTTTTTTAAAATTAAGACAATGTTAAAATGAAAATCGTGCATACAAATTTCAGATATAGTTATAAGAACTATCGTTGATCGATTAGCAGTAAAATCGACAACTTTAAAAATTCGAATTTTTATCATAAAAATACAAGAATTTGATTTAATGTAAGAAAATAACAAAATATGTGAAAGGTTTTGTAAATAATAATAAAAAAAACTCAGTTTAATAAAAAATTATATAATATCAAGAAATGTTTTTTTATTTTTTATAATTATTAAAAAACGATTAAAAATTTACATCGTATAGAATTGAATATGGATCCAAATATAAGACAGTCTTAACTAAATACACAAAATACCAAAGGAATAAATTTCCTTCATACATTTAAAATTTAATTTATACATATTAAATATACATCACACTTTCAGTACAATGAATTTAGGACTTGTAAATGCCTAAAAGTACTCCATTTGTTACAATGTCTGGAAGACTCGTAGACTCATCTACATTTACGTATGGATCACATCGAAATGTTAATACTGGATGATGTTGAAGAGAGCTGGATTGAACCATATTTTCGTCTTTATAAATTTTTTGCATTCTAAAATGCAAACAGAAAAAGAATGCGCTCAGTAAACATTAATCTAACAAAATGAAAGAAACAAATGAAAGCAAAAATTAACCTACCCTTTTTGATAGATCTCAGAAGAAGTCCCATCGATACCCAGAAAGTTGAGTACCTGTTGCTTAGTACTCGCTAATCTCAACATTTTTTGCATGTAAATCTCCAGGGCAGCTCGCCTCTGCTCCAAAACCTTGGGACTCGAGTTACGCACGCGTTTCGGAGGAAACGGAGCTGTGTGGCAGTCCTTTTTCAACTGCAAAAAATTCATTCCAATAACACTTATATATAGGACAAGCGAAGTTGCGCAGTTAAAATGAGCTGACTAAGTGTCGACTTACCCTGCGATGCAGAGTGTTGAATTCGCTGTATCTCTTTTCGATTAGATATCTGGCACCGTTACTCGAGTCCAGCATTTCGACGGTGTACACATAATAGGGCTTACCGTGCGATACGTTCGCAAGGCGGTATCCGCTGATAAAAACTTGATACATTTCATTGCTGATGCTCTGTTCCATCGAATGGATGCTACACGTGAATCAGCAACAGCGCATCATTACAAAGAGTCCGTTTCAGGAGACCAGTTGCTCTGCTTTCATTTTCCGCATTTTACCGACGCCTAGCGTGTGAGGACGAACAAAGGCGCGCGTACACTCAGCTCTTTCTCTCTTTGCCTAAGTATTTTTGTTTGCCGATGATGATGATGATGATGATGATGATGAGAATGATGCGGAGTGTGTTTCAGGTTACGTCCTTCATCGATTGTCCCTCGCAGCTATTGTGCGATTGAGCAGCTGAAAGAAATTTTCGATCCCCGAAAGTTATAATCAGGGTTTTCTAGATTGACGTAAAAGATTGGAAAGTGGAAAAATTAGTATACGAACTATGAAAGGGGAGACGCTTGTTTTGACGCTTACTTACTCGGCGTACTATACTTAAGCTAGGAGTATGGCCGAGAAGCGAAAAATAAATAGAGATCAGCTGGTAGCCTACGCGAAGACATCTGTGCGCGCATAGATACATGCGCATGCGCAGTGGCTACGGTGCCATGTGTAATAATATATATGATGAAAATGATCATAAAATACAGTGCAAATACCGCAAATCGCATAAGAGTGCAGGGTCTATCAATGGAGATTTTGAAAATATAAATTTAAATGGGACTAAGTATCGTGACACAAAATGTCAAAGATTCTCATTACTGATATTTGGTTTGCGTGAAGTATTTCAATTAATCATCAATTTTTCATTAGCAGTAAATTTGATAAGTGGAAAAATGCCGATTTTCAGTTTGTTGAGGTTAAGTCGGTATTCCGGCAAAATAATTATTCAAACGAACAAATTGAAAAGATTTTCTCATGATAATACTAAGAATAAATTAAGAAATGTACTAAAAATAGGCGAGAGAGGAATGTTTCAGGAAATATTTCCGGATATAGATGTGTAAGTGTTTAATTGTTTAGTTTAAAAATATAACTTATTATTTTTATTGTTATGTTGTGAATACTTAGATGTTATTGACTCTTTCAGTGGACACATTGATTCCCTCTTAAATAAAAAACCACAATGTGTTTATGCTGGGTTTGACCCAACCGCAGACAGTTTACATGTTGGAAATTTATTAGTATTAATGAATCTTTTGCACTGGCAAAGGGGAGGCCACCAAGTTATCGCTGTATTAGGTGGTGCAACTGGATTGATAGGAGACCCAAGTCATCGTACAAATGAACGAGCAAATATAGATCAAGATACAATAAATAAAAACATACTATCTATACAAGAAAATATTGAAACTATATTTGAAAATCACCAAAAATATTTTTGGCAATCCAAAATAGAATTATCCCCACTTAGACCACTAACAATTGTAAATAATATTGATTGGTACAAAGATTTTAATATTATTTCATTTATAAGAGATGTTGGAAAACACTTTAGGATGGGAACAATGTTAAATAGAGCTTCTGTTCAATCTAGATTAAAATCAGATACTGGTATGAGCTTTACAGAATTCACTTATCAGATTTTTCAAGCTTATGACTGGTTACAATTATTAAAAAAATACAACTGTCGATTTCAAATTGGTGGAAGTGATCAATTGGGAAATATATCAACTGGACATGAATTTATAACTCGTGTGATGAAAAAGAATGTTTTTGGTTTCACATTACCACTAATAACTGGAGAAGGTGGAAAAAAGTTTGGAAAGTCACTTGGCAATGCTGTATGGCTTTCTTCTAAAAAATCATCCAGTTTTCAGTTATATCAATATTTTATTAGAACCCCTGATACTGATGTAGAAAATTATTTAAAATTATTCACTTTCTTACCTTTGAAATTAATTAATCGAATTATTCAAGATCACAAAAGACAGCCTGAAAGTCGTCATGCACAACAAATATTAGCAGACAATGTTACTTTATTAGTACATGGAGGTAATTTTCAATGTCAATCTTTTTAAACTACTTTTTTATAAATTACAAATTTACAAAAATTATTTAATATTAATTTTTTAGATGAAGGATTGGCCACAGCAAAACAAGCAACATTATTGTTGTATGATAAATCTTTAGAAGCCTTACAGACAATGACACAAGAGCAAGTAACATTAGCATTTGAAGGTTCTAATATTGTAGATTTAGTTCCTGATGGTGAAATGACAATTTTAGATCTTGCTATGAAAGCCAAATGTTTTAAAAGTGAAAGTGATGCTGTTAGAATAATTAATGCAGGAGGATTTTATATAAATTATGAAAGAGTATCAGATTTTAATGATCTTATTAGAGCTGATAAACATGTATTACCAAATCACATTACACTTTTGAGAACTGGAAAAAAAACGTATTATGTGGTGAGGTGGTTAGAATTACACGAATCAAAAGATATAAAAGTGGTGTAAAATAATGTGGCATATGATAGAACAATAATGGTGATACTTTTAATTGTAAAATATCTTCCGATTTTGTAAATAGAGAGATTTACAAATAGTTTTTCATATTTCTTGTTTTTATGAATTCTGTAATGTTAATAATATTTTTTGCACTTGATTCTTCAACAGAGGAAAATCATGTTGAGTTTGTTGCATAATTTCTTTTAAATAACTGTTAATATCTTGTTGATTTTGCCATTCCTCGTTTAATGCTATTTCATTTTTAATAAGTAATTTATATCGACCATTTTTTAAATCCCTAAGCATATTTACTTTACGTTGTTTTCTCACTAATACTTCTAAATTCTGAAATTTATATGTAATTGTTATATGTATTATTAAATATCATAGTTATGTTTAACTCAATACTTACATGATGCTTTATTAGTTCTGCTTCTGTAATTTGCTTCTCTATGTCAGGGATAATATCTTCATTTTGTCTTAATAATTTTTGGCCTTGATTTAAATATTCAAGAAGCCTTTTTTGCTCAGCTTCAACATTTTTTATTTTGTTTTCAATTTGTTTAGTTTCCTAGAATTATATTTCATTATAAATCATAAAAAAAGTTAAAATCATTTATACTAATTTGATACAAGTACTTTTATTATTTGTTTTATTTTTGTCTTTTGATCATCCAATCTCTTCCTAAGAACTATTCTTTGATTATGCTGACATTTTGGATTTTTCTTTTCTCTTGCCATTGCTTCATCTATAATATTTTCTCTTCTGGAAATACAAAATTCCATATCTTGAACTAATTTTTCTTGAGCTTTTCGGAGGTATGAAAGACGCATTTCCATTTTATGAATTTCACTTTTCATTGTAGCTATGTCTCCACCTGTATTTCTCTCTTCTTTATAAGATTTACTAGTTTCACTTGCTAGTTGAACCTGCAGATATAGAAAATTAGAATATTCTAATTTCTAATTGAGTTGTTAACATTATTACCTTCTTCTCCCATGAAAGACTTTCTTGTTGGGAAGATTTCAGTTCTTCCTTAAGCATTCCTTTTTCCTCATTTAACTGCTTCATATCACTTTGTAACTTGATTACTTCCATTTCAGCATCTTTAAGGGATTTGATGTATTCATTTCTGGTAGCATTATTTTTGTCCTCTAATTCATTTTTTAGTTCTTTTTGAGAAGCTAGTTTAAGATTTATTTGTATGAGTCTTTGTTGCAATGCATTCATTGTTCTATTCATGTTTGATTCTTCTTTTTTCTGTTTTTCTAGCTCAATTTCAAGTTTCACATTTTTTTGCTCCATCAGCATAATTTCCTTACTTACTATGCCAAGTTCATGTTTTTGTAAATCTCTTTCTTCACTTAAAGTAAACATGTAGCCTTGCTGACGAAGCCAAAGCTGTTGTGCTTTTTTTATTTTTCCCTCAATTTCATCAATATTTTTTTCCATATTTACAATTTTAACATCCAAAGGATTGGCATCTTCTCTGTTTGTTGCAGCTAATATCTAAAATCAATTCAATATTATAAAATATTATAATTTTCTTTAAAACTTATATTTTATATTGAATATTTAAAAATTATAAAATTACCTCTTCTATTTTTTTATTCAAAAGAAAAACTTTCTTTTCTTTTTGATGTAATGTAACATCATAATTTTTTATTTCAGTTTGTAATTTTTCAATTTCTTTTTGTTTTTCAGCATTTTTTTGTATTGCAGCATCTAAATCAAACTTTTCATTTTCAATGAATGAATTTAATTTTTCTAACTCAAGAAGAGATTTTCCGTATGTGTTTTCAAACCTCGTCAAATTTAATTCATTTTCCAAATTGAAATCTTTTGCTTCATGTAGCAATTTATTCAAATATCGTATTGCCTTATCATGGCAGACTTTATCATCAAGTTTAGCTAAAATATTATCTTCTATACTACACTTTTGATTATCAGTTTTCGTAATTTCTTTATTTAATGATTTTTCATCATTAATGATGGACTCATATTCCTAAAATATTATTACATGTTATTAGTTATTAAGAATTGAATAAATTTTGCATCCTATGGCATATTGTTATTTTAAAAATGATACATACAATTGATACATTAGTAAACTCTTTTTCACTTTGTTCAACTAGTTTGGATATTTTAACAAAATTTAATTCTAAATTCAAATACTTTTCTTTGTCAGACTCATACATCTTTTTCACAAGCTTTATTTCTTCATTGATTCTTGTTTGTAGAGATGTTAATCGTTCATTATTTTCCATTTCTTTAGAAGAATCTTTTTTTAATTTTTCTACCTGAACTTGCAAATTTTGTAGAGATTCTCGAATTTTTCTGAAATTTAATAAATTAGAATAAAACATCTTATTTTACATAATTTTTCAATTACAAAAATAAATTTTAACAAATTGAAAAATTAAAATACAAAACCTTTGTTCAATAATGATTTCTTCATTAATTTTGTCACGTTGGCTAATGAGATTTAAAACATTATTCCATGCACTATACAAAGTTTTGTGTTCTTTCTCTAAACCTTCAAGATCAGCATTTGCATCTGCTATTGTTTGACTTAATCCTATTTTTTCCTGATCTTTAATTTGTAACTGTTCATCAAGATCTTTGATTTCATTCTGAAGTTTCCAAACTTCATCTTCAAGTTTGTACAAGACATAATCTTTTTGTTGCTTTTGATAAAGTAATTCACGTTGTACAGCTGCATCTTTTTCTGATATTCTTTGAGAAATTGTCAAATTTCCTGCTAATTCATCTTCCCATTTAGAAAATTGTTGTTGCAGCGAATTTAAACTTTCAATAGTTTGAAGAAGTTGTTTTTCTTTCAATATTTTAATTTGAAATTCTTTGTTCACTTTTTTATGTGTTTCTTTCACTTTTTTCAAACGCTCTTCTAGGTTTGATCTTAAATTTGTAACTTCTCCTAACATATCTTTATAATTTTCAAGTGCTGTTTCTTGTCGAGATGCTTCTTGCTGTACATCGTATAAAACAAGACCTTCTTCTTCACGAATTTTGTTTGCATCTTTAATAGATGAATCCTAATACAAATATATTTTTTTATAATATTATTTTATTAAATAAACCTTGAAATATTTCAAACAGTTGTTATATTTATTTTGAAACTTACAAGTTCTTTAATCTCATCAGAAAGTTTGTTATCAATCCGTAAAAGATGTGCTTTAAGTGCCTCTTGAAATCTTTTCATTAACGGATCATCAGGATCTAGTAATTTGAAGTTATCCTCATTTAAATTATCCATCCATTGTTGTTTCATAGGAATTGGAATATTTTCATTGTAACGCAAAGATGCTCTTGATTGATATCCATCATCTCTATTTGTCTCTGAAAAGTCAATACTCCCTGCTTCATCATCAGCCATGATTAAAAAGTACAATAATAATACATTAATGGCTATATTGCAAAATAGAAAAAACAATATCAAATGAGTTTGACAAGGTAAAAAACTACATAGAGAAACAAGAAGTGATTTTAAAGTTTGATCAAAAGTCTCATACACTTTTAGTTACCATGGAGATGTAAAATAATTCTGTTGAAACATGACAATATGATAAAATCTATTGAACAATAATTAAATATTGTTTTTGTTACTTTTTATTTTTGCTATTTTTGATATATTGTTATAAGCATATTATTTTAAATTTAAAAATTTTTTTATTATAGGTAAGTACTTAAAAATACAAATTCTATTGATGTTAAAACAGATAATAAGTTTTTAAATAAATTCCGAGAAATTCTTGATATTCCATAAATCAGCCATTGATAACGTTAAACATAATATAAGATTGCAAAATTTGAATAATAATTTTTTGGTAATAAAAACTACATTGGCAACATTTCTTAAATTATCTTAATACTTAATCGAAATACTTAATTAAAATCATACAAAAATAAATTATTTTTAAGCCTCTAGACTTCAAGTCAAAAGTTTTCCAGAAATATTTATATGATGTACTAAGTATATACTTATTACTTATACTCGATTATCAAAAATTAAATTTGAAAAAAACTTGGAAAAGCGTTCGCACTCAGGCTGGCCACCTATATACAAATCACGGGTTCATCGCGCTTCGGTTGGCAGTGCCTAAATTTTTTCGGTACCTATTCGGCGCGAAACCTGCGCCAACGCACGCGCGGCGGCGCGAAAAGCGCGGTAAAACTTCAAGGAGCACGGGCGTCGATTGGTCGGGAGAGGCGAGGGGCTGCAGTCGACTCCCGTCAGTGAAGACCAGACGTTGCACAGGCCGAATATCCTCATTGTTATATACGCGCTAGAGTCCACCGCGTGCAACAGAGGAATATATTTATACGCAACAATTATTCACATATATAGGCACGCAGAGCCGGAAGCTTAGATTCTCGCGCGCGTGCCCGCGGCATTTCGTTTGCCGCCAAAGCTCTCTTGCTCTCTCTCTCTTTCCCTGGACGACCAAGCGCGCTCGCACGCTGCACTACGCGGCAGTGTCTCCTCAGTCGCTTGACGCGCGCCTTTCCCGCGCTGTTTATGCCTCGCGTGCCTCCCTCGATCATCTAGGCAGTAGTCGCGTAGCGCCCGTGAGAGAATATAAGTGCGTATCCTACTGTGCGTGCTGCGAAAAAGTGTCTTATTTCACTCTCGCTCTTTATCTCTCGTTCTTCGCCTTTCACAAGTGAGCAAACGAACGAGCTTCCATCGGCTTCGAGAACAAACGACGTCGTCGCGGAGAAGCTGCTGCCGTCTGTGTGAGTGCGTCCCTCCGTCCTCTCGAGTCTCGTGCACGCAGCGTGCGAGGCTGTAAGCAGGGAGCCAACGACAACAGGCGTTTCTCCCGGTGTGGGGAAATTGAAGAGGAACAACTGTAGCAGCGATGGCGAAGGTCCAGGTGGCGAACGTCGCCGTCCTCGACAACCCCTCGCCGTTCTTCAATCCGATCCAGTTCGAGATCACGTTCGAGTGCATTGAAGAGCTGAAAGAAGGTTAGTGGGAGACAGGATTTTCGCGCGCGCGCTCGGGCGTTCAGGGTCTTATGTATATTAGTGGTAGATACTTCAATGGATTCCACACGTCTCGAGCGAAATTCGCTACGGCTCATGATGAGGCGGTTAGGGTACACAAGCCGTTGCTTGCGCGAGCGAGCGATTGAAATGATTGATCATTATCACGGCGGGACTTGTTTATACAAGTGATAACGCGATACTGCTTGCGCGTATATCTCCGGTGTATAAAAGAGGGAGAGGAAATTTACGATTGAAGTATCAGTATATAAGGAGTGGGCGGCTGTTTTAGTCCTTTATCCTTTTACGATGTCTTTAATTAACCTAAACGCGACTTTTTTTTTTTTAATAAACACAAGTTGATTACGAGTCTAACGGTTCTTTTATGTTATTTTTGCAGATTTGGAATGGAAAATGATATATGTTGGCTGTGCGGAATCAGAGGAGTTCGACCAAATTCTTGACACAATCTACGTAGGTCCAATTCCAGAAGGCAGACACATGTTTGTATTTCAAGTAAGTTGCTGTTTTTCATTATACTTTCGTAATAAAATTTTGGCTAGACAATTGACTTACAACTTTTTGAAATTATATCTATAAGTTGAATATAATAATAATAATTATATAGATTTCAATTTGTAAAAAGTAATAATATAAATAATATAAATTACGTATCTAATCAAATTTTTCAATTTTTAGGCTGATCCACCAGACACAACAAGGATTCCTGTAAATGATGCTCTAGGAGTTACAGTAGTTTTATTAACTTGTTCCTATCGTAGTCAAGAATTCGTAAGAGTTGGCTACTTCATCAATAATGAATATACAGACCCAGAACTGAGGGAAAACCCACCTGCACAACCGCAGTTTGATAAAGTACAAAGGAATATTTTGGCCGACAAACCTCGTGTAACTAGATTTAAAATCAATTGGGATGATAGTTCAAATTCAGCCACAAATGCCATCTCTGAAAGCATGGATGCGCATGCTGGTGTCGAAGAAACAACACAAGATCTTCCTTCAACGTCATTAATCTTCACAGAAAATACACAGAATAGCATGGAAGTGATGTAAATTTTATTGGTTTTATACTTTTTTTTTTTATTTCAAACAAATTTTAAAATTAATGTGTTATCTTTCGTGATAATTCAAAAGAAAACACATTACTCGCAGATACAACTTGAAATCATAGTTTAAACTTTTGTATATGTTATTATTCATTACTGCGGTTTTTTCCGTCATAATCATTTCACGTTTAATTTATGAATTCCATGTGTATAAACAACTAAATTAGCAAGTCTTTATTTAATTATTACTGAGTTCGAAAAAAGGGTTTCAAATTTGGTTATCTAACCGATTATGTAATAATTCCTACTGAACAAGATTATTAATATTGTATTCTTAGTTTCAAATAATTTCTGTTCGATACACATTTAATAAAATATTTCTTATGATATAAAGTTGGACTGAAAGATTACATCAAATAGGAAACCTCTTTTTGTATATTTTTATACTCAGTACCGTCTAATATTAATTTTATTTTAATTGGATAGTTGCCTTATTTAAAATTGAAAGTCTTATAATGTCTTATGTTCTTCATGTAGTACAGCTACTAGATTGTTTAAAATTCAGAGCTTTTTTGTAAAAGAAAATTCTAAATTCAGGATTAATTTGTTCACCTTTATTAGGGTTTATTAATGCCTAGAAAATAAGATGGAGTTATTACTCTAACAGCTCATGTATATATATACATATATTAAAATAGCATTGTTTTCTACTTACATAAGATTTGACTACTGAACTTATTTTCCCTTGCAAATATCTAAGAATGTATATTTTTATTTTTTAATAATTGGTATATTACGCACCTAGGGAGGAAAAAACGTGGACAGACCATACCCCGTAAATTACCATTCGAGCCGAAGGTGAGGGTAGCGAACACGAGATATGGACTAGCCAATTTTACTCCCGTTGAGCGTATACTATTTTTTACCATACTCGGGTTGACAAATCCCACATTCGCGTTTTTGAGTCGGGAGCGAAAGTGGCACTTTCGGCCAGGATATGGTGAAAATAATTTTTTGTTTAGAACGTAATAGATAAAGAAGAGGATAAGTGAGAAGATATCTAATTTTTCATGTATAAACATTTTTATTATACACGTATCCTTTAATAATACAAAGGTAACGAAAGGCATACAGGTAGCAACAGCAGTAACAACATTTTAACGGTTTTTCTTGATTAACAGATAAACTTGCACTGT
>JAPYZO010001884.1:0-18049 GCA_030522905.1 Torymus flavipes
CTGAAATTTGTTTCAGCTATTTGTATATATGCTGTCTGCATATATATATAACACTTAAATCTAATGCTTTCATGAAATACCTTATATTTAACACATATTGTTATATGACATTTGACCCTGCTGTGTGATAAAGTCTTAGCACCTGCTATTAATAGATATTGTTTTTACTTTCAAGTCAATTAAAAAAAAAATCTTTTTAAGTACAATTTTATAATATATTGATATAAAATGTTCATAAAATCATGTTGCCAATATTTAATATTTATTTTTTATTTAATTTTGTACACTGCTATTTTATCAATTTTTTTTTTATATTTCTACAATTCTTTTTAGTAAATAAATAAATGACTTTAAATAACTTAATTATTTTTCAATGTTCAACCTTTATACAAAAATGATTCACATTTTTAAAATAGGTTTTAAAAATTTATATATAATATTTTAATATGGTGCTCTATTTTTAAAAGCCAATTTGCTTTCCTTTTTCATTTATGGTTTAGAAAATATTTTTACATTGAAACATTGATTAAAATTTTATATTTAGCTGATTCAAAAGAAAAGTAATTAAATTACTGCAATTCTCTCCAAGGCTCAACAATTTCATATAATAATATATGTAAGCACTTCTACAGTCTATACAAGTCTAAAATCTGCATTATTATGCAGTAACATTCTTACTTATTAAAAAATGCTTCTTTTATTTTTTGCTTTTGTGCTTTGGGAATTCTTCAACCGACACCTGTACCATGTTTAGATTGTTTAATTACTTGACTTTTACTTTAAATTTGTCAGTAATTGACTAGGGATTTAATTTTTTTTTTCTTTAGACACTTAAGATTTCATTAGCATAAATGGTTTTTATAAAAATTAACATTATTGCTGAAATTTTTATGTATTTTCATATGTATTAGTTATTTATTACATATATTTTCAAAGTATTTTTGGATAGTATTAATTCCATTCCAGTTTCTTCTTTTACTAATTGTAATATATACATAAAACTTTCTTTGATTAGCTATTCATGACTTCTAGAGGCACTTCTACACATTTTATGTACTATGGTTGCTACTTATAAATAAACTTCAATAGCATAAATGAAATTCTCATAGGTATCTAGTTCTTTTTCTATCAGCGTTAAACTTCTTTACTTTTGGGAAGACCATTTGAACGGGTATATATTATCAGACTATTGTTTTTCTAGAACCCCTTTATTGTGAACTATATCTTCAAAAAACATTTTTCTTGTTGTAAAAAAATACAAACTTGCAGGGTTTAAACTTTATTTTTATCATTTATTTATATATGCATTTTTCATAGCATAGTAACAAACGCTTACTTTTACTAATTTGAACTAAAAAAACAAATGAAAAACTTTTGAATTTATATTTTGTAAAATACTTATAAGTAAAATTATACAAGTATGATTTTCTTTATATTTTCATGCAATACGGAAACTTTTTATAAAATATTAACGAGATTTATACTTATTTTGTTTTGTTAATCAGAAAGAAATTCACTTTGTTAATTTGCCATAAAGCTGTTTCTAAAACAATAGTTGAAGATAAATTACTTACTTACTATTATTACTGGTACAGGTGTGACAAACTTTTTTGTATTGTCTTTTGTAACTACTGCAATTATCTTTTTGTGGATATCCAGGAGATATATAGAATTGAAATGTTATGTTGATAATACCTATAGTTTTGTAATATTTCCCAATACGAGTATTGAAAACATTCTTATAGGATTTGCACATTATACTCTTGTACACAATACTGTAATAATATAATAAAATTACCACTAATATGAATTTGTCTGTATGATAATATTCAATTTTCTTCAAGGTCTTCTTCAAATTGTTAGTGATAAACACAATTAAAAAAATTTTAGCTTGAGTTTATATTAATGCAGTGCTGCAGGTGGTGAAACATTGACAATACGTACATATTTTTATCAAAATATGAATATATAAGAAACCTATATTATCTTTTGGAATATTTTATCACCTACAGTTCTTCATATTTCATTGCATGGAAGAAGCATTTGCTATACTCGTTGAGCATAAAATTATTAGGCCTGTATATTCTTTACAAAGCCCAAGGAATTCATTAAAGCATATTTTGGCATCTACACAAATTAGTCATAATTAATATCATTATTTTATTAATATGAAATTTTTCATGTAAGAAAAATCTTCATTTTACCTTTTATTTTAATAGAGAATATGATATATTCGTATCGTTAATGACACCTCTTAAATTGTCACTAACAAGTAACTTTAGTTTGAATTAATATTAAAATTTGAACATTTAATAAATTGGTCCATCTAAATTTGTTGTACAACTAGTAGCCCAGATAGATAATAATTTCATTTGATAAAATTACTGAATGCTATTTTGCAATTATCTTTCATTGTGAAATGTTATAAAAATTAAATTATTATCTTAACTTCATATTTGTTAAAGTATTACATGTTTTTCGTTGAATAAAGTATTGTAAGTCATAAAAAATTACATTAGAAAAATACACAAAATATTTATATGAAAACAAATATTTAGGCTTCATGAAAATTTAGAATCGTACAGTTTTAACAACTTGATAACTCTAAAATCTTGCATCAAATAACATTCTGATTTATTATAATTTCATCAAAATTATTTTCTGGGTATAGACATAAAAGACAGTTTTTTCCATGTTCAACAATACATCAGTCACACACTTATAAGGATTGCACGTTTTTTCCTCCTGTTGAAATAAGTTAATATTTGGTAAATGGGCATTATAAAATTTTTAAAAAGATTCAGTAGCATACTCTAAAAGGCGCTTCAAAGGTGTTTGTTTAGTATCTAGCGATTTTGAGTTTTCTTTTCATTGGCTATGCAAACATAAACTGGTCTGTAAAGAACTAATGGGGCTTGATTTGTTAAATGATCAGTGCCATCATACACTTGTCCCAAGAGAAATTCTGGGCCAATGTAACATCCACCTTCTACATGATCTATTGCAGTATCTGTCAAAGTAAAATTAAATTCAAAAGCTTGACTCTATAATCTACTCTTGACTTTTTTCAATTTATAACATCAAATTACTAACCATATTTTATTTGAGGTTGTTGAGTAAGATTTGGTATTCTGAATGGAACTGTTGCAACTGTTATAGGAAAATGCATTTGCATATCTTCACCCGACTTTTCTAATTGAACACATACCTAAATTTGTAAATTATTAGAATTAGAATTATTAAAAAGTAATAGAAAGGTAATGTTAACTTATACAATCAATTACCTTCAATACATAATAAATTTTTATTAAACGGCAAACACCAACTAAAGTAGGTGGACATATAGGTAAAATCATTTTCTTCGATGAGTCCCACTTGATTGCAGTACCTGGTGATACTGGCTCCCCTTTATATTCCATAACAATTTTTTGAAGCTCTCTATTTGTACCAAGGACACCTCGATCAATAAAGAATTCAACATACTAAAAGTAAGTAAACAAAAATATTAAAGAATTAATATTTCTACTTCTATTATAAAAAAAACTTTGAATAGACATTCTTATTCTCAACATATTTTTAAACTTAAATAATAAAATTTTATTAGATAACAATAAAACCCTTATAATTTTAGTTATGATTTTACAATTTTTACATTGTTTCTTATCTTACTACTTGATTTAATTAGTAAAATATAATTTTATTATATTCTTCTTTTTTATTATTTTAAGTAATAAACTTTTAAATTTATTTATTGAATAAAAAATATGTATATTAGAATAAAAATATTGATAAAGTATTATTATTAAATAGCATCAATACTTGAGTTAATTTAACATGTAACCATGCTTTTTCTATTCCTTTGTTGTCAATAGCAGCTCGTAGTTTTATACTTTCTCCACAAACATATGCACTTCTTTCTAATTGCGCACTTAGTTCTACTGGATTCCTTCGACAACAAAAACAACAATTTGTTCGTACTTCAGTTCCTATCATAGGTTTCTGCAAAGACAGTATAGTAAGCAAAGTATAATCATATAATTAAAATATTTTTACAAATACAAATATATATAAAAAAGATATAAAGAAACAAAATTGTTAAAATATTTAGATAAAAAATTCTTATATTTCATTCCTTATAGTGTGCATAAAAGAAATTCCTTTATATTTTCTTAATTTATTATTGTTATAAATTGTATTATACTTGTTATTAAATTTTTTTAAAATAATTAGTACCAAATATTGTTCATCCATACAGTCTATATGAGGACCAATGAGTGTAAAATATTTTAATCCTTGTGGAGGACTTGCATAAGGCCTGTCAACTGTAGCTTTGACATAGTAACGTATGTAACCAGTGCGAGATTCAAAACTACAGGGTAAAGCACTTTCTGGTAAATTAAATGTGAATGGAAATTGATGTTTCCCTCTTGGTAAGATTGGGATAGGGCCCTCAGATGAATCTATAATATATTATTCATATCTCATTAACACCAAAATATTGTGACATACATATTAATTTTTATTGCCATTTAATGTCAATTACCATTTCCCCAAACTACAATACGCTCATCAACGAAATATTCGTCATCTTTTACATTTCTTCTATCACCACTGACTAAAATTTTCCATTCTGCATGAGCTTGACCACGCAATGATAATCTCATTGCTATTAGAATATAAATATTATAAAAATGATTAATTTCAGAAACATAATTATTAATATTGAGTGACAATTACAAGATTTTTACCTGGTTAATCAATATCTATCTGTATAAATAATAAGGGACATAAAGAAATAGACACCAAAAATAAATTAAAAGGCAAATTTATTCAATAAAGTTTTAACAATTTTTTATCAATGCTTGCGTAAACATGCTTATAAATTAATTTCATGCTATAATTTTTTTAACTTATATATATATATATAATATTAAGGTCAACCTGAAATAAATTATAATAAAAAAACAACTTAAGTAATAACAGCATTTAAACATGCATATTACAATTATTGATCACAAGTATGCATAAGTATAAACTTAAAAATAATGAATAGAACTCAAAAACTCTGCGCACAACACTTACTCTGTGTACAAACATACATATGTTTCAATGTTACATACATCTCAACTTGAAGTTCTCAGTAGTATGCAAGATAACATGACCACGGATAGTTTCTCCAGCGTAATAAATTTCCTTTTTCAGCTTGATATCGAATTCACTAATGTTATCCATTGTCCCGTGACGTAAATATTTGCAAAGGACCTTGCAGCAGTACTATAATTGGGCATACATATGCATCTACATATACATACGTTCTAGAGAAGTGCACCTTTACTCGATATGATGTGCTAGAATTGCATTTGGAAGACGGTTTTAACACTCGCGCAAATGCGTTCTCACTTCTGAAACAGTCGCGAGTCGTGACCCAAACAATGCAAGTCCGCAGCTCAACAACACAGCCACCCAAACAAATGCTATATAGAGAACGCGTAGAAAGAGACAGACAGTAGATATATATAGCAGTATAGAATTCGTAAAAAGCCGAGAGACAGATGGAAAAGACAACAGAGAGTAGAGACCTTGCACAAACACAACTATATATACGAACGAGAGTCCGAGTCACATTTATGGAGATATTCAGATGGGAAGTGTCCCGAGAGAGAGAACCCGAGGAGTCACGAAGACTCAGAAGCGCGCGCTACCCATGACGCTTATAATTATAATCGGTTTGTCGACTTTTTCCTCGCAGTCGCGGCTAAAGGATCTTCAGGTACATGCTCAAAGCAATTTTGGAGCACCCAGCAGATAGACTCCTCACTCCGCAATGTGTGCCGTTGTTGTCGTCGTCGTCGTCACTGTCGTCTCTCTCGCGCGCGCGCGCGAACCGCTGCGATTAAAAGGCAGGGTGGAGAGGAGGGGATACTCGCGGCCGAGCGCATCCATTCTTCGGATGTTGATATATTTCTTTTTCCCGGAATCCCGGTCGTCGCGCGTTGTAAATATGTGAGTTATGTATACGCCACTAGCGCCGTAGCGCGTGGAAAAAGCTAATGATGATTATAAAGCCGCATAATGGCGCATTAGAATTTTGGCGCGAAGGCAATGATTAAACTTTTTGCTGTACTCGTGTGTTTATGAATTAAACGAGGTACTTATAAAGTTGCTTCGCAAAAAAAAAGAAAAAAATCACTAAAGGGAAAAGGTAGAGTCTAACATAACTACATCAGTAAGATGGAAGGGAATAAGAAGAATAGGAATTCTCCTACGAAACAGGTAAATATATGCATATAATGGTTTACTTGTCAATAGTTTTAGATGTTTCATTGATGAAGCTGACAGAATGTCCACGAATTTTCACGATTCTTTTATTGTGCTCACTTTTTAGCGCACACCTCGACAATTACGAGGTCAAAAAGAAATTGGCATTTACTTTGCCCAGTCAAAAGCTACCATTGATGCATATTCTGCTGAAACAGACTCTGAAAGTAATGATGAAGAACAGAGCAAAGAACTAGAAACCACTGATAGTGGATTGGAAAAAAAGAGAAAAACTCGCGATAATGATCCCATGACAAAAAAACTGTCAAAGATTAGAAGAACTTTTGACAGTAATGTCTCTTTTGCAAATGAGAATGATGAAAGTTCTCAGGAGACGCAAACAAGTACATCTTCAGAGAAGACATCCTCAAAAAAGATACTGCAGGACAGTTTATCATCTAATATAGAATTAACTATCGAAAACAAATCTGTGATAGCAACTGTGGATAGTCATAGTAACAATAAAGAAAATCTTTTGGATACGCAAGGCACAGACACACTCGAAGGATTAGATGATCTCTTTGATGAAGAATGGTCTTATAAGAAAGATACACAGGATGAGCTAGAAGATTTATTTAATGATGAATGGGACTATGATAAAGAGACTACTATTGATTTCAGTTTACCAACAAGATGTACCATTATTGATGTTATTTGGGATAAAAGTGACATAACTCTAACAGTCAAGGATTCTAATGACATACATGCAACAGTGAAATGTTTTGGAATATGGTAAAAAATTTATTTATTCTTCCATTAAAAGTTAAATGTATTTAAATTTTCTGATATTTCTAGGAGGTACACAAAAATTGAACCAGGAGAAGCAGTAATAGTAAAGGCTAAGAAAGAAACTACAGAAAATAAAAATTGGATTATTGACAACAATTCAGGATGGATCATAAACCAACCAGACACTCTTATTTCTGGCACCTCAGTAGTGGGTGCATTGTTTTGTAATAGAAAAAGCATTTTCATGGAAAAATTTAGACAAATTGAAACATTACCATATAATGATGTAGGTAATAACTATATGCTTACAGGAAGTTTAACTCATGAACTTCTTCAAACGGTAATAAGTTTGAATTGAATGATATAAATATCATATGATTAATTATTCATATCGTACATTGATATAAATTGTGATGTTATAGGTTTTAGAAAAAGATATTAGAGATGTAAAAAAGATCACTACTTTATTGGATGAGGTTCTAAAATCAAAACATGCTATTTTAATGATGTATGATGCTGGAATTTCTATGGCTGATTGTAAAAATCTAATGCGTCCTTGTATTGCTCAAATTTACAAATTCATACAACGCTATATAATAGGTATTTTTTCATTACATTTTATGTTAGTCCATTTTTTCTTTGCTTTTTATATATTTGTAAATGAAATCACAGGCATTCAACCAGAAGTGGCTGATCAAAATTATGATGGTAAAATAGAAAGAATCTGTGATATTGAAGAAAATGTTTGGCTGCCTTCTCTTGGTTTAAAAGGAAAAATTGATTTGACTGTTGAAGTCAGTGATAGATCTAAAGGTAAATTGTTTCCAAATTCAGGCCGTAGAATACTTCCTCTTGAAATAAAAACTGGAAGATCATCATTTTCAAGTGAGCATCAAGGACAATTGATTCTTTATACAATGATGATGGATATGACTGGTCGTAAAATAGATTCTGGATTACTTCTATATTTGAGGTAAATAAAAAAGGTTCAAATTACCTGTATATATAGAATATTTTAAATAATTTAAAAAATATTTTTTATTATATTTTTCTGAATTGTTTTAACAAATTGAAGACTAGATCCATAATGAGTTTGTTGATATTAGAAAAGTATCATTATTATAAACTTTTTTTTTTACTAGAGAAAATATTATGAAAGAAATAGTAGGCAGTTACTATGCCCAACGTGATTTAATTACCCTAAGAAATACAGTAGCATATTATGCAACAAGACAGCCAACTATTGTCAAAGAAAAAGATGAAGAAACAGTTTTACCCATGGAATTTCCCAAGCCTATTAGTCATTCCTTCTGTGCTAAGTGTCCATACAATGTCTTGTGTTGTACTTATCTTACAGAAGAAGATAAAAAAGAATTGTATGACAATCATCCTCTCAAAATTGTCAGTGAAACAGTTACTAGCCATTTGTCTCAGGAACACATTGACTATGTTATGAAATGGGTTTCACTTTTGCAAATTGAAGAAACTGCAGATAATCAAGATGCAGTTTCATGGAAAGATGTTTGGACTTTAAAACCATCAAAGAGGTATTAATATCATTCTTAACAGGTTCAGTGCTTACTTAAATTATGCTTATTTATTTATTTATTCAAAAATATTAAATTTTTAATTGAAAATGCTTACTAATTCGTATATTCTATATTTCAGGGAAAAAAGAGGTTCATGTATCTGTCATTTAAATTTAGTTTCTGTTACTGAGAAACATGGACGATTTATACACGAGTTCAAACGATCAAAAGATTATGATAAAACGTTTGAATTTAATATAGCAGATTTTTCTGATAAAGAATATGTGGTCATCAGTACAAATGATAGAATAAATATTTGTTCTGGTTTTATAAACAGCATTTCTACAACTAGTGTTTCAGTAAATTGTGAAAAGTATATAAATCTTTTTGAAGTTTTTTAAATCACTTATTATTCCCATTTTATAAATTAAAGATACTATAATTAAAATGCTTTTCTAGAGACTTGACAAAAGTTTACAAAGACACAATGTATCACATAGATAGATCTTCATGCTCTTCTCTCTTAACACATAACATGTCACATCTTGGAGGACTCTTAGATCAACACGAAATCTGTACGAGATTGCGTAAGATTATTATTGACAGGTAATTAATTTTAATTTTACCATTTCGACGGTTGAGGAGAACATCATGCCATCGCGGCGTAACGCTGAAGAAGATGCCATCTCGCCGCGACGATGAAGAACACACTCCATCTCGGGACGTCTCATTTTTCCCACTTTTCAAATGCACGTAACTTTGCACAGAATCGACGGATCTCAACGATTCTATGCAAAGTTACGTGCATTTGAAAAGTGTGAAAAATGAGACCCCCCGAGATGACATCTTCGTCATCGTCGCGCAGATGGCATATTCTTCATTGTCGCGGCGAGATGGCATCTTTTTCAGCGTCGCGCCGAGATGACATGATGTTCCCCCCATCCGTCGATTTAATATTTTTAATATATTTGAAGTGTTGAAATTTACGTATTATTTTAATCGTTGTTTTATTTAATTTTAGGAGACCGGCAGCATTTACAGCTGATTTACCTACTTCAGTTATGGAAATTGGTGAAGAAATATTTACTAAATTGAATGAAAATCAAAAGCAGGCAATTTTGAAAACGCTTGCCGCGGATGATTATTTATTGATAAAAGGATTCCCGGGCACTGGAAAAACTCAAACTTTAGTTGCAATGATAGAATTATTTATCAAATTAGATAAATCCGTACTTGTTACAGCTCACACAAATACAGCTGTAGATAATATATTATTGAAACTCTTAGAGCGGAAAATCGATTTCATTCGTTTGGGGTCCAGTGCAAAAACACATCCTGAATTAATTCACATGTTAGATGACAATGTTACTGCACATTGTGATTCACCAGAAATGTTACACACAGTTTATTGCAGCAAAGTAAGTAAATTATATTTAGATTATAATACAATAACTACCTTAGTTTTTATTAAATATATTGATTCTGTCATAAAATTAAATTGAAAACAAAATTACGAATTTATGTACATTTTTATAGAAAGTCGTCGGCGTGACTTGTTACGGCACAACTCATCCACATCTATCAAGGCGGAAATTCGATATATGCATCGTTGATGAAAGTACGCAAGTTCTACAACCAACGATTATACGACCTCTTTATTGTGCTTCTACGTTTGTTCTCGTTGGAGATCCCGAACAGTTGCCACCCATTGCTAGAAGTAACGTAGCAAGGTATAGTTTTTGTCTTATATTCCATCGTTCATTACGATTTATATGTATATGAGCAATACTTCAAAACTTATGTATGGTTCTCAAAATACTTAGCTGTCTAAGTCAAGCAAATATTTATATCAAATCCATTTCCAGTAACATATTTACTATGCATAGAACTCACTTTAAAACAAGGATAAGCTCATGGGACATCGGAAAAGGACTAAATTTAGTCATTTTCTCCGCGTACTGGAGATAATTTTAAACTTTTTTAAACATCGTTAAAAAACTTTACTAAATGCTATACCAATTTTTTAAGGCTATCATGCCTTGTTAAATATTTGGAAAATGTGCTTCGATACGATGTGCCCACTATTAATAATGGTACACTGTGCCACTTAGAGCAATTGAATTGTCATCTTCGACGTGATATCGATGCGCCCCTTGCCTAAAACATCATTATTTTTTCATGGTACACATAAACAACGGTAAATAGGTCTAATCTGAGTATTGCTCTCTTTTCTACATACATTTTCTTGAACTAATTCCCGATGTGTCTAACGAAATTCAGATTTATTTTGAAAAAAAAAAAAAAAAAAAAAAATTGATTTAACGCAGTTTGACATGCTTACTTGCACGTGCATAAGCGTACAGTACAAAAAAATAAACTATGTTTAAAAATGAGAAGCATCCTGTTTTAATTGTTTTTTGGAGTACCTAGAACAGACAAAATTAAGTCTAGTAAATGTGCCTCAACATTAAATTTTGAAATTTTTTTTTTAAGCTGAAAGTTAAAATTTCCAGAGGAATACTCATACACAACGCAGTATTGTAAACAATTTTTAGTTTTTAAGTAAAAATTAAAAATCACTACTTCAAATAATATTTTGTTGTTAAAAAATATTTACATCATTTAGGAAACTGGGTATGAATGAATCGCTTTTCTCAAGACTAGACTCAAAAAACAACACTGTAGCTTTAACACAGCAATACAGAATGAATACTTGTATCATGGATGTTGCTAACAAATTAACATATCACGACCAGTTGGAAGTTGGTAATGAATCAATTGGAAAAGCAACATTACCTATAACTAATAGATCTGTAAGTTGTTTGCACCTTATTGATTTAAATGAAAAACGTTTTTAGCTTAAATTAATGTATTCAATATTAATTAGGAATTCGAATCTTGCGAAAAATGGGTCAGAAAAGCTCTTTCATTAAGACTGAAAAATTCAGCAATATTTCTAAATACATCGGCGACATATCATTTGACTGTTGATCCAATTGTCGGCCAAGCCAAAGGAGCGTGTAACTACTGGGAAGCTTGTATTATCATAAGATTGATTAAGGTCCTTCAAAACGTAAGAATGCGGATGCAATAGAAAAAATAACTACATTTCTATATTTTAACAGAATTTTACGGTGCATTCATATTTGTTGCAGTTGGGTGTCACCGTCGAAGAGATCGGTGTGATGGCGCCCTACAGAGCGCAAGTGCGCTTACTGCGCACACTAATTTCTCACAATATTGAAGTTAATACCGTTGATCAATATCAAGGTCGTGATAAAAGCGTCATTATTTATAGTTGTTCGAAAAGTATGTCAACTGATACGGAGATTCAGGTAATGAAAAATTCGTTTAACCATTATTCTTAGAAATAAAAAAAATCTAAAAAATTATGATAATAATCATGATTTGAAAATTCATACACAAATCATAAAAAAGAATTTAATGAATTTTTAAATAAAATTAAAAACTTTAAATTAATTGTTAGGAAAGTAAATACGAAGTTACCTGAATTAATATGATAAATTTTATAAAAACTTTTAATTTTATTAATGACTTAAGAATAACAAAAAAAAATTCTATTAGAAATTTATAATACTTTTTTTAAAGATATATTTACATTTTACTTTGTTTAAATAAATATTTCTTTCTTTAGGAATTTAATATTCTTGAAGACCATCAACGTTTGACTGTGGCTGTGACACGTGCTAAGCACAAACTTATTATTATAGGTGATATAAATACTTTAGAGCGATTTACTCCATTCAGAAAGTTAATTACAGTATTACGAAAACACGAACGAATTTATGATTTAAAAAATGGAGAAGACGATTTCAGTTTCGAAGATCTAATGCGATTATTAATAGTATAAATAACTATGACTCCAAATAAGATAGATTTAGATTTTTACTCTGCACAGTTTTTATACAACTTTGGTAATTTTTTGCAAGAAAATGTTTTTTTTTATATCTAAGCTCGATATTTATTTCATACAAATTGTTTATCTTGAATAAAAATATTTCCAACACGATACAATTTGTAATTTTTTTCTGCAAAAACTTTATTGTAACGACTTTTAAAAGTACAATAATGCTATATATTTTTATACTTAGATCAAATTCATTTCATGTTTTTAACATTAAAAAAGTTTTCCAGCAATTCATTTCACACAAAAAAGCTTTAAGCTGGGTTAAATCGATGCAATAAAAATGCAAAACTTCATTTCTCATTTAAAAAAGAAAGCCACCAATTATCAATTTTTTTTTTTAATTTGAATAAACTATCTACTCAATTGAGAATATTAAATTAAATGTAAAGTACATAAATAATTCAATAGAAATTAATAAGAATACACTTTTACAAAAGAAAGCGTTCTTCTTTACTAATGGAGCCAGCGTCATCCCCCAGCTTATGATACACATGGTTTATTACAACATACGTTAATCCCTAAAAGTTTGCTTTCTTCGTATAAATAGTACAATTTGTATGTATTCATCTTCGGCATAAAAGTCAAATGATACTGTACAAAGTGTCCTCAGCCTGATTCCACTTCTGACGAAGAGGTTCATCATTTATAAATCTGGAGATAGGTGGCAGGCATCTTGGTGTAAATAAGACTAAACGTGGTTAATCTGCCGAGGTCGTTTCTCGCCTTTTTTCAGCATATTTCTTTGTATATTCTTCAGCATTTTTTAAGAACTTCCTTCTGTCTCTTAAAAATTCTTCAGCTAGATCAGCTCTTAATGGATGTTCTGGCTCCGGATCATTGATTAATGCAATTAATGCTTGTATCACTGAAAAAATAAATTTATTTATTATTTAATTTTCAAAATAAGCTATAGTAGTATTTATAAATAGTAAGTATTATAAGTAGTGAACAGTTATTTTCCAACAAAGAAAAAATAGAAATAATTGTAACAGGTTATAACCTTGATCTGTTTTTGTGGCAGGTTTCCAATTTTCTGCACTGATAATGGCTAAGCATACTTGTCCCTTGTCGTCAACATTGGGATGATATATCTTTGTCTTGAAGTTCAGCCTGGGTGGCTTAAAAGGATACTCCGCAGGGAAGTTAATCTCAATTCGGAAAGCACCTTTGTTGTAAGGTGGATTGTCCTGCAAGAAAAATCCAGATGAGAACAGGTGAATCATTTTGTTAATTGTAAAATTTGATGAATCACTGCCTCTGCACGCAACAAAAATCAAACAGCAGGAGACGACGAGAACGAGGATCAGGACTTACTGGTAATATGAGACCCTGCCAAGTCAGCATGTTTGCTTCATCCACTTGTATGTTTGTGAAGTGCTTCATCGCGGAGGCCCGCAGCTCGCCCAGCTCCTGAACGAGAAAACAAACAATGTGAGATCGCGTATTGGGAATTCGAAGCATCGACGTTGCTGACGATGTCGCGCGAGAACCTCCGCCGATGGGCCAAAAGAGGCAAATTTTCTGACGCCGAAATTCTCGCCCGAAGTCGTGTGCATGGTATCAACAGGAGGAAGTAGGAAAGGAAGGAGACAGAGACACATCGCGGAGCTCGAAAACATTTGCCCTTGGCGATAAACTCCTTACACAGCCGTCTCTAGAGCGAGCTCACAAGTCGGCTGGACATCCGTTAGATTTACCTTCTGCAACCTCCTCGTGGCTGCCATTTTGAAAATATGTTAAATTTTCGCCTTTGTGGACACACGCGCGCGCGCGATAACTCGCGAAAAACACGACGATGCACGGATCGACTGGCTGGAGAGATGCTCCCGCGAGACACGGCTATAACGAACCGCTCTCCCAGATACGTCTGTATATATATATATATATATTTAGCTGCTTTAATACGTGTGTACAATACGCAGGCGCGCGCGCGTATGCGTGAGCGCGTTTCGAGAAAAACGAGGCAAGAGGCAACCCGCAGCGAGGCTGACTCGAGTCACGCTGATACAGCTGCTAATCTGCTATACTGCTGACAGTGCCGACTAGCGTTGCTACCGCTGGCTGGTGCTGCTGCTGCTGCTAACCGAACAGAGTGCTGACCTCCTGGCGGCTGCTGGACGCTACTTCGCTAGTTCGCTCTTGCCAGTCGCCACGGATCATGCGATGAACGTAGAGAGTTGCGGGATTGAAAAGCGCACGATGCGATGATTTCACTATAATTCGGCCCGCATCGGCGGCTGTTTATTATTGTAGTGACTTCTTGCCTCTTGGGTTCTAGTCTCTTGGTCGTTGGGTATATAGCGGGTATTTTTTGTTTATTTCAGTTGCCGGTCGCGGCAAGATCGCCTGTGACACGCATGGGCGATCAGAATCTTGAAAATTTATTCTTCTATATTCTTTCAGAAATATTTTGGATGTCGTATAAGTTATTAAGTGCACTGGATATCATTGTAGGAACATAGAAATGATTATTGAGTAAGTATAATTTACGTTTACAAGTAATATTTTGCATATAATTTAGTCAGGATCTGATTTGAAACTGAAAGATAAACAAAAATAATAAAGGTATAATATACAAAATCAGTACGTATACTTAAGACAGAGACAAGAAATACGTTTTATCGGTTAAGAATCCCGCTAAGTATAACATTTGTTTTTCTTTATAAAAACAAAAGATAAAAAAGCCACATATGTTGATCAATAAAGGATCGAGAAATATGTCTAACAATGCTTTATCATTGAATAGTTTTTATAAGATAAATATGTATATAACGAAAATTAACAAAATTTCGTTCCAAGAATAAATAAAGTTGTCGTCGATTTTTTGTCTTGAAACTTTGTGGAATGATGGACTACTGGATTACGCAGGACAACTGAATTTGTTTAAGGCGTAAATCGCTAATCTTTTTTTAATATTAATTAATTACTTTTACATATCCAGCCGATAAAACAGTGTTAGTATATAGTACGGTCTAGCAAGCACACCCCTAGTGAAAAAAAATTAATGCTGAAAACAGTTGATATCTGCAGATATCAGAAAAAAAACCAAAGAAAACGGAAGATAACAGAAATTAATTACAGAAAAATGTCGGAATTGAGACAATGACAACAGTAATCTTCAATTTTTATCAGTATTCAACAGTTATCTACAGTTATATGCAATTATAAACAGTTTTCTTCAGTTATCAACAATTATGTTCTGTTTTCTGAAAAGCAAGCGACTTTAAAAAGTGAAGAAATCACTAAAAAAAACTGAAAATAATAGTTTAATTCTGAATAAAACTGAAGACAACAGTTATACAGAGATGAAAACTGTTTATAAATGTAATAAAAATATTGGAAAATTTTGCTATATACAACTTAATTCGATAATTTAACTCAATAACTGAAGAAAACTGATAATAACTATTAATAAAAGAACAAAACAGTTTTAAACTGTTTAGAAGAGAAGAAAATTTTAAAGAAACGTGAAGAAAAATAATCAAAAATTTTTTTTTCAATTTTTTTCGATTGGAATTTGAATATAGTTAATATCTGAAGAAAACTGCACATAACTGTTGTCTTTGTCACAATCCCGACCTTTTTCTGCAGTTATCTGCAATGAATATCTGTTTTCTTCAGTTTTATTCAATTGTCTTCACTATTTTTGTTGCTGGGACCCCCCTTATATTATGTAAATGTATATTGTAAATTCATATAATTTAAATAATTTAATAGAACCCAGACATAATAGTCTCTATATGCCTATTTCCTTTAGAAATACAAAATTTTATACCACTCAAACCTAAAAATTGCAACTTTGACACGAGTTATATTATAAGCTCTCGTGGTCTAAAAGACTGTATGAAAATCGTAAGATGATTTTGAATGTAGTTTTTATGCAATTTTATATTATTTCACTGTTTCAATTAAATTACTAAACTTAAAAATAAAAACTTCTGTTGTATGGATTTTGGATATTAGTATTTTCAATTATCTTAATTTATATTATTATTATCATTATTTCGTACCGTCATTTCACAAATAGCACCCACTACTGACCGGTAGAGTGTCAGGAATCCTAATTATGGATTCGACTCAAACTTTAGGATATGTTTTTTGATGTAGAAATATGAAGAAAGTTGCAATATGACGGTGTAAGAAAAAAGGTGTCAATACGGTATTTTAAATAAATACCACTTACACGGTGCGATTATATATTGATATACAAATAACATGGAGTTTTTCTTTATGTTGCTGTCTCTGAAATCAATACCGCTTGCGCCATGTTGACAATTATACCATATTATTCTTCTTGATTTCTAGTTTTATGCCTCAAGGTAAAAAAAATCCACAAGAAAACATTTTTTTACAGTAAATCAATAGTACATTATGATACGGGTGTGGAAGGTGATTATTTACCGCATGATACGTTTTTCGAACGAGCGAAGCGAGTGAGAAAAGTCGAATGCGGTAAAAATAACCTTTCGCACTAATGTTATACAGTATTTTATACCACGAGAGTCGAATAATCATATTAAAGTTATGATTTTGAGGTTAGAGTACTATAAACTATTTTTTTTTCAGTTTTCAATTTTTCACTCAGAAACAATCGAAAGAATGGATAAAAATTTTTGTAGATTATACCTAGCTATTTATATTCTGCATTATCATGATTTTTTTTCAAACTAGTTAACCATTTAGTTTCAAAATTTTTTTTTTCTTTTTTTAAATACACGTTTTTGTTAACAACAAAAAACCGTAATAGCTAATGTAAACTTTTTTTTTATGAAGTATAGGTATTTTTATACGTTTTAAACTGCTATTGGTCCGATTTAAATATCTTAAGCTTATCATTAAAAAAAAAGCCAAAGCCAATTTTGCAAAAATCGAAAATTTACCATAAAACAAAACAAAATTTATTTTTTTCAACGTGATCGTGGTTTTCAACGTCTCCCACCCACTTTTCACGCATAAAAAAGGTCCTATTCCTGCACTTATTAAAAAAAGTGCTATGTGTAACGAGGGAAAATTTCCGCCCTAGTTGCACAATGTACAATTTTCCTTAATTTAAAAAAAAGGGCCCACTTCGGTTAAAATTGATCGAGTAGATTCTGAGATAAAGCGACATCCACACACATTTATTTATTTATTTATTTATTTATTCATTTACCAGAAACGATACAAAAAGTAATACATAATGCCGCTAATACCCGGATATAAAAGATTATATCCGATCTAGCTGTCATCCTATAGAGGTACACAAAACACCTGTACATAGGTCTAGTGGCTTACAAACTCGTGTAATACTTATGCTAAACTTACATACTAAAATAAAGTAAATTTTTTGCTTCCTCCTAGAGGAAGCTTTGTGATAGTCATTTTTTGAGTGTTGTAAAAACATATTATAATTGTTTTCCGTGATGTTAGGAATCAAATACATGATTTTTGAAAAATATCTGTATGGGTGTGTGTGTATGTGTGTGTGTGTGTGTGTGTGTGTGTGTGTGTGTGTGTGTGTGTGTGTGTGTGTGTGTGTGTGTGTGTGTGTGTGTGTGTGTGTGTG
>JAPYZO010001885.1:0-40469 GCA_030522905.1 Torymus flavipes
ATATAATATGAAATCCAATATTTGACATTGCGTCAAGGTGATGCAATCATTATCGAGTGCCGAGATTTCAAGGTCGGCGGATAACTATGTCTGGGAGACCTTTGGAATTTGTTTGTTATGAGTCGATAAATTGATAGAAATCGTTTTGTCAACATTTTTCGGAACCCTCAATGTTTTGGATTTTAATTCCCTTGTAGACAAGAATCCGATTAAAATCCAATTACTCGATAACTGGATTACTGATCGGAGCATCTGTAGACCAAAATTCATTGCTTGTACCTAGGTGTAATATAGTTACAAGTCTTTCAATATCTTTGCCCAAAAAGAATTTTTTTTTTAAATTGAATTTATTGAAAGCATCGGTATTTTTCCGTGTGCCCTGCTGGAAATGTTTTGTCAAAAAAATCATAAAAAGTATTAAAAGGTGTTAAAAAATACATGCAAAGTGTGAAATAATGAAAAAACTTTATAAAAAAATAATAAAAAGTCGTTATCTTTGTAGGAATTTGGACATTTTATCAGTTTCTATCAGTTTTTTTTTCAATTTTTGCATTTTTCAGCAATACATATTATTTTTTTATCAAAACATAAGTATTAGTTTCTATCAATTTCCTACATTTTTTTGGTAGTTGATAAAAATAAAATGATATTATTAATCTTTTATTGATTAATAAAAACATATTTTCTATTTTTATGTTTGTATAATATTTTGTTCGAGTTTATGTATTAGTTTTCCTCAAAGATATAGATATATTTAATTTTTTTTTTAATTCTCGAGCGAAAAACGTCACATACTATGATTACAAATGACATTCTTGAATATGCTGAATTCTAGGTACGTTAAATGTATTTCCATTCATAACTACTAAGGGATTATAAAAAATAATTATTTTACTTGAACTATTAGTAATAATTCTTTTAGCTCCGAAATAGGTTTTGTCGACTAAAATTAAATTCTTGGTCTTTCATTTAAAACCTATTTCATAAAAAAATATTCATACAAATAAATAATGTTTTCATCTTTAGTAATTTCGAGACGAATAACAATATAATAGTAGGTACTTTTCCACACGAGTGCGGAAGTAGATTATTGACCTCATGTGACGGCTTTCGCTTGAGTGCAGCGAGTAATTAAAAAAAATGAACTCTGATAAAATATTATTCAAACATAAAAAGACAAAATATGTTTTTATTAATCAATAAAAGATTAATACTATAATTGTATTTTTATAAACTACAAGAACATATAGAAAATTAATAGAAACTAATGTGTTTTGATAAAAAATACAAAAATTAAATAAAAATTGAAAACAAGTGATAAAATGCCCAAATTCCTACAAAGATTATGACTTTTTATTAATTTCTTTCCATTTTTTATCCACCACATATTTGTAGCAGGGCAAAGAAGGGGATCTTTACACGTGACCGTATTATAAAGACAAAAATTTCATAAAATTGTAAGTCATTAGTTTTTATGATCTTATTGTGTTCATAAATGAATCAGTAACAACTATTTCGTGTGAGCTCCGCGGAATTGACCCGACGATGACGGTCTTTGCCGCTTCCATGCTGGCAGGAATGGAAGGAAGGGGTAGCAGCACTGACACCCCAAGACCAGGGATACTCCACTAGCGTCCGTCACCTGCGCATAATATGTGCTATTGGACTGAATGCTTTGATCCTTGAGAGCTAGTCGGTCCAACACTTCTAAAAGGGATCGGTGCAGGTTTTTCGCTCATACGGTTTCTAGAAAATATTATATGGATAATTTTCTAAAAACCGTATGATTATTGGTTTGTTTTTATGGTATATATTATTGTAGCTATCTACGATATAGACATTTAACAATAGAAGAATGGAATAAAATAACAAAAATATAATGTATCTCTTTGGTCCCGATAAATAATCTAAAACAGCCTCCCATCTTCCTATAGATACATAGTGACACCGCATGCGATCTTTATCCTCAAAAATCGGCATTTCTCATTGGTGGGAAGCGTGACGGATCTCAGGCTAGTCGATCGGCGAGCGCGTCGATTAATCTACGGCCGCTGTTAAAAAGTGGGTCGCACGACGAAAAAGAGCGAAAGGGGAACGTGAGCTAACATTTGTTTTTCCGACGCTTTTCCGGCCGCGCGTGCCCTTGATTACGCAGATTTGTGGTCAGTTCGTGTGATTTCTTTTGGCAAAAAACAGAATTGGAGTATCTTGTACGTAAGTTCGTTTGAATTTGGATTGATGGGGAGAAAAAAGGATTGTTAGAAATTTTGTTTAGGATTGAAATAGGCTAGTTTTTTGTGCGAGGCTTGTAATTGGATATTTTTAACTGACGTCTGCTTTAGCTTTTTGCTCTCTACGTTTACTCTCCTCTCTTTTACTGAATATTTATATAAAACTCATTGTTGGTCTTTTAGCTATATAAACAATTTAAAAATTCTCTCATTTTATAAAAATAACGTGAAAGAGCAGTACAGTACAGTGTAAAAATAAATTCTGTATAAACTCTCCGTTCTCAATTCCAAACTTTTTTAAGCAGCTTTGCTCTCTGAACCGAACTATTCAAACGTTTGAAATGGAAGAGCAAAACAACACCTGACGCGTTGCACTCCTCATTTCCATGCGCCCCGAGATAACGTCGTTCACTCCCGATATATGTATATATACTCCTCTCCGAGCGCATCATAGACCGAATTTTCCGAAATCCGCTTCCGGGCATTTTTCAATTCCTCATCCTCGCGCGGGTGCGAGCCTGGCGAAATACCAGTAGTCGCGCTGGAGAATCGATTTATCTGTATTTACAGCGAAGCGTCCGCGATAAAGTACCTAAGCCTTTGTCCGCTTAATCGAACGAACTTTTTACGCCGAAAGCCCCGGCCGATATACGATTTAGTCGTGCAGGAGCATAGAGACTTAGTAACGCGGGCCGCGCCAGGCAGTCGTCGTCATCGGATTGAAAATTGATTCGGCAGGCTTTTATAGCAGATGTATGTGTGTGTGTAAAAGCCGACTGGCATATAAATTGTAAATGCACGAATGGCGCGTGTGTGTGTGTATGCGCGCGAGAGAGAGAGCGACGAAAAGACTTCCGTGCGCGCGCTGCATTTGACTTTTTCAAGTTGGGGGTGAGCCAAGGAGGAGAAGCTCATTAATAATTGCCAGAGAGAAGCAGTGCAGCGGCCTATAAACTTTCGTAGACTGCGAAACTGTGGAGCTGCCGTGTTGTTGTCGAGTTGACTTAGCAAACGTCCGACGGTAGAAGGTATACGGGGTTCCGTCTTCTACTTCTCTACGCTCGTTGCGTTGTTTGCCTCGTGGATATAGATACATAAGTCTTGTTGAAATGGTTTTACTTACTCGGTCTTTTTTATTTCAGTATATATAATACGAGCGTTTGTTGGGATTGTCAGTTCTTAGTTTGTTTGAATGGACATGTTGACTATTGATTTGCATTTTGGAATTGCAAAAGAATATTTTCGTATCTGACGCCGTATGACGTAACAATATTTATTTTTATTGAATACTGTAACAGGATCCTTGCGCAATAATATTCTATATATTCAAAAGGGCTTTTCAACGAAAATGAGGTGCGTTATTATTATAATTACATTAAATTAAAATTGAAAATATCTAAGCGTGGGTTCCCTAAATGTAAAATCAAATTGGAACTTTAATTACAATTTTTTAGCATAAAATCAAATTCAATATAAAATAGAACTCAAATTAACGTTACGGTTGAATTCGAACTCAATTAAAACTAAATTAAAACTAAATTAAAACCCCTTTCTCGTTGACTGTCAGTGAGAAAATCGTAAATTTCAATATACCTAGTGAGGAACATGTCTGGACTCTTTCCATCGATCAATTTTGTAATAAAAAGCGAATGTATGGAAATTCTCAAAAAATAATTTTTCGATACATTTTCAGTAGAAATTCTAAGACTCTTAAATCGTAATATTATAAAATTAAACATATAAGTATATATAGATATTATCTATTCTCGTTATTTAGATTTGGACTTGATTTTTTTTAAGTTCTCTGGTAAGTACTTAATCGCAATCTTATCACTCACGAATGTCTGCTGTACGTCGCGGAAGATATAATCAATTTCCTAAAGTAGTGCCAGCCATCAAAACATTGGAGCCGCTAGATCTAGTTTAATCTCTTCCTTGTTACATAAAATAACAGATAATTATGTCGCATATTTATTTATGGCATTATTATATCAGGACGGAATATTTTGATGGCGAGGAAGGTCATGTTATATCAGAATTTTCAATATGCCTGTTTTTTTCTACATTTATAGCGTTTCAAAAGTGTAATTTAAGTAGCCTAATCAAAAGAAATCTTATTAGGAATACTTCTATATAAGGTAACGCGATTTTCATATCTTTTTAGGAACGGAACCAGCCACTTGACAGTTCGGTATGCTCTTTGGTCAGTATCGTTTTGTGAGAAACAAAAATTTTATAAGCAACAATAATTATGGTTATAAATAATGGTTTTTCCCTCTATTATTCTACTTTAGTTTAAAAGTTTCCGTATAATTAAGATTCGAATATTTAGTTATCGTTATTTCTCAAGGCAAAACGAATGATGCAGCTAGCAATGCAGAATTGACGTCATTCAATTGATAAAAGTGCACAGCTCACTGAAGACGGGCGATAAGAGTAGATACCCCAAACAAAGATACAAGGTGCATCGATCTTTGTTAAATCGAGAAGCTGACCTCCCCGTCGGAATAGATGAGGATTCGTGTGTATTTCACAATAAGTAAAAGTAAAAACGGTATCATTAGCCGTATAATAGTCGAAATAGCCGCAATCGAAATTTTCGATCTAACATATATATAATAGGGATTATAGAAAACGATAATGTAATAAAACACTTGATTACCATATATTTTACAAGAGTAAAGAAAATAATTTGAGAATATTATATACTGTAAATATATATATACAAATTTTAAATTAATTATATCCGTTTGTATCAAAAATTACAAAATAACATTTACAACTACGCATCTGGTGCCCACAATTTAAATGTTCTATCATACGAACTCGTTGCTATGTATTTCTGGTCACCAGAAATATCGACGCACATCACTCTATTGTCGTGACCTGGTAAGGTCTTTAATGGTTGCCACGTATTCGACCATATTTTTGCTGTATGGTCGTAAGACGCCGTAACCAAATACTGTCCATTTTCTTTTTGATATTTAATTTCCGTTATTAAATTATTGTGAGCTGGGATGGTATATATACAAGCTCTTTTTCGCAAATCCCATATTTTACATGTATTATCATCCGAGCCTGTGGCCACATGAAAACCATTTGGAGAAAAATCTACTCCAAAAATGGCCTTTAAGTGGCCCTCCATGAACATGATACATCTTCCGGTCCGAAGATCCCAGACCCTACCAAATGAGTCTAAACCTCCTGTCGCCACAACTGAACCATCACACTGAAAACTAAAATTAATAACATTAACTTTCATCGGAAAAATTCTCTAAAATAAATTAAGCACAAGATAAGATTATCAATATATTTATACCTTATACAGTGCACTGGTTTTGCATGCCCTTCTTGATGCAAAACTTCAGCTTGCTGTTCCAAATCCCATAATCGCCATGAAGAATCATAACAGCATGTACCTAGAAATCTTCCTGATGGATGAAACTGTATTTTTGAAACTCGAAAGGGCTCATGGCCTTCGACCTCTGCTAGAGGTTTTTCACCTTTACCTCCACCCCAAAGTTTCACTGACCCTATAAAAGATTAATAAAGCTTTAAATATAAATAATTTTTTATTTTGTAGACACAGGTCTATTAATCTAGTTGTTGAAATTACTTACCATCAGTAGCACAACTAGCTAATATACATGTGCGTGCAACATGTTCTTCAAATATATCCTCGGTAATTGTTGCTCTTGGGTGAAACACAATACATCCAACGTGACATCCATGCCCCTTTAAAGTACGCAACAAATTGCAATCAGGTACCGACCATAATTTACATAAACCAGACCACGAAGCAGTTGCCAATATTTTGGAATTAGGACTGAATGTACAATAAGAGATTGGTCGTGTATCTCCTATTTGCGAACAGTATATTGATTGCGCTTGTAGCTTCTTTAATAATTCTTGTTTTTTAGCTGTTCTCGTAGCTGAAGGCAATTCCAAAAATTTTTTAGCCCTTTCTAGCCTTTCTTTGGCACGCTTTTTAGAGTATGCTGAAGAGAAAAATTTTAAAATTAAATATTGTAAAAATTTAGACTACTTATTAAATATTGAACTTCTGCTTACCTGCATTCCACAAGCGAGCTATTTGTAATGGCTCAGGACCTTCATGATACCAGGTCGTCTCTGGATCTTTCTCCGGTTGAGCAGATTTATCATCTGCTTCCTCTTTTTTCTTTATGGCATCTTCACCGAGACTAGCTAAAAGTTCTCTTAATCTATTTCTTCGGTCAGCTGGACCTTCTCCAAACAAACAAATGGGTTCCCCCAGATGCCTTAAATTTTTCTTCACCTCAAAGTCATCCGTAGATACATTAATTTGTCTTGCCTTTCTTCTTCTTTCAAATTCCTCAAGCAAAGCTTGTTTATCTTTAGACATATCATCTTCTAGTTCTAGGTATTCATTGGATATGTGGACATTTCCAACAATAACTGGTCCACTGGATGCTCCATTTTTCTCATCATTAGTTTCAGTATTTACCCGAGCTCTTTCTGATTCTTCCAGAGAACCGTAATGTACAGTTTTTGGCTTTTTAACATAATGAACTTCCTCGTCGTCTGACATTTTGGTGTTCTAAAATTTCATATAATATTTTTACTTAAAATAATAGTAACATAGAATTTAAAAATAAGTATATTTTATCTAATAGTGTAACTAGAAATAAGAGCTTAGAACTGCCTAAATTGAGTAAGGAAATTTCTTTTATACTGTTTATAAAAGTTTATACTTGTTGACACTACTTAATCTGAATGAAATAATATTCAAATTTTATACTTTATTGTATTAGTTTTTTCGTTATGCCAGATCTGTGCACAGATAAGTAACATATCTCTACCGGAAGTGCTCTGTATCTCATATATATTTTTGTATATCTAGATGTCAGTAGGTTGTATATTTTGTACTCTGGTTAAAATAAATAAATAAATTTAAAAAAAACATACTACATTCAAAAGAGGTTAGAAACATATCATTAGCTATTTCAAGAAAGGTGATCTGTATACAAATAAATTCAGGAAATATATATCTAAAAAACTATTCACATTTTATGAACAGAAAATGAAATCATTTATAAACAATTGTTTTCTAAATAATTAAGTCTCTAACTATATAAACAAAGAAAAAGAGGTTAGTAATTTTTAATCATGGAAAACATGTATTCCTGAATGAAAGCAAACACGTGTTTTAGAAATTAGACCGGTAATTAGATATATAGTTATGTACTTACTGGTTTTCTTAAATTATTTGTTAAAAGTTGACGTAAAAACGTAAAATCACAGCATCTAAACAAGCATGAGTACTCGACCTGTGTCTCGTCCTGTTAGCCGTTAGGTAGGTACTCATGATGCGCCCCCCCCGCCCCCAGTGTCTTCTTCTTCCTTACTGGCAATTGAGCCAAGCTCGTGCTGCCATCACCCGGTGGTTTACCCCGTGTAGATACTTCCTTATCACGCCGCGTAATTTCTACTATACCGACATCGGAGCCTTCGATGCGCGCGATACATTGAATCTCCGAGGGTAAATAACTATAAATGAGTTTTTACCCACGACAGATAATATCTATTAGTGGAATATATCGCGCTTGAATGGAGCAACTTTATATCCAACTTTCCCTCTTGTTCGTAAGGTGACGTCTTCCGAAGTAAAAACTTTGATTGAATTTCCAAATTGAAGCGCAGGAATAGGTAATTTATTCAGATACGATGAAACTTCGTAATTCACTTCACCTTCTTCATTTTGCCCCTTATTCATTCAAAAAATTAAATAAAAAATTAACTGAAAGTACTTATTTAAATAATCTCGTTTATTAGTATTACGTCATAGTATATCCAATAATATAAAGTAGCGGGATGTAACATAATAATTTCAAATTTTTAGAAAATATCTATCTGTCATACCATGTAGATTCATTATAAGGAACTACGACGTGTCAGATTTTTTCTGTAATCGTAAGCTTGAAATCTCGCATCACCTTATAGTATAGCTTATGTTGCACATACTATTAAATTAAAAACCACAAGAGACTGACAGGATTAAAGTAAAAGATCTTTTATTTGGTAGAAAGAATCGACAAAATGTTTTGCTTATAATTAAATTTATCCTAACACTTAGAAAAATACATTCTTATGAGTAATGAGATGTGAACACAAATAAACTTTATATAATATGTGTTCGATGATGCGCTGAAAATTGACCAATTTCTATTCATAATCGATTCCAGTGACCCTTTTGATCCACGAGTAATAGGTCGAGACGCGCGTGTACACGGACGGCCGCATACCAGGACAGCCCCCGTCTCCATAGCTGACAATGCCGATCTGCAGGGGCTCGTCGTCGTCTTCCAGAACAACTAGCGGACCGCCGCTATCACCCTGTCAATAAAAAATAAAAAATTTCGAACTTTAGTATTGTGCTTTGAAATATAAAGTCTATATTCACAAAGGAATTGTTATTTTGTGCGGAAAGTGTTACCTGACACACATCCTGGCCATGCGACGAGTCCGTGCAGATATGCGACGCGTCTACGCTCCACATGGCACGGCACTTGCTGGTTGACATGACCGTCGACTGTCCGTAGAACATTTTCGTCACGGAGCCGCCACTCTTGATGGTCTTTCCCCAGCCGTACATGAAGGCGTTCTTGTTCGTGAACGATCTTTCTCTGTACGAGGCGCCGGCAATGCGGATCGGCTGTATGGTATCTGAGGTGATGAAGTAACGTATGATTATCTCTATCCTTTTTAGTACGTAAAATAACCTGAGTTTAATATAGGTATAACATACCGCTGAATGGAATATCCTTGGGCATGTACAAAAGGGCGATATCGTTGTGACCCAGGGCGTAATTTGGATGAATCGCGCCTTGACGAGATATCATCGCAGCTCCGTTGCCCTTAATGTGGTCATACCTATAGCATCGTAAACGTTGTAATTATAATCATCAAATTTTATAATTATTTTTTTTTTTATAGATATATTTCATTTGATGTATATATGATTCAACTTACCCAACGCCGGCCTTGTCGGTAACACCGAAGACGACGAGGAACGTTTGCGGTCTATTCACGACGCAGTGGGCGGCCGTTAAGACCCAGCGCTTCGACACAATTGAGCCGCCGCAGACGAAATATTTTCCATTTCCGGTGAGATGGTGAATAATTGCCATGAAGGGAAATTGCCCGAGCGCCGCGTAACTTCCTCCGAAAATCTTGTCGGACTTGTTTTCTGCAATTATCCATCAATTTGTTTTGCTTTATTAGTATTCGTACACTTGGTAATAATTTTTGTATAAACGGTATTACTAAATTCAATTTCTTCGTTAAAATTTCTTTTAGTATTTTATATTTTTAAGCAATCATTCCGCAAGTATTTTTGTATATCTTACACTTTTTAACAAATACGCTTTCGGAAATTAATAGTTAAATAAAAATAAAAATATCTGATTAGTCTCGAAAAAGTTTAATTGAAACCTTGTTTAGCTGAAGTTTGAGAAAAATTATGCAACCAGTTAATGCTCCACTTTTGTAAGACTAATAATTATTACGCGACTAATAAATTACGAATAACCGGATAATACTTCCAACTCAGAAAATTTATCAATGAAACTTACCATCGATAAACTGCTGAAGCTTATCATCATCAAACCGCTCGCTAACAGTACTGTTTTTGCTTTGATAGGTGGTGCTGATACTTCCGTGATCGCTGACATGCGTAAAATTGAACGTGGATCTCTCCAGTTTTGGCATCGCCTCCACCACCGCTAGAAGCGCACCAAGAAAGAGGAAGGCAGTCCCAGAGGAAAACATCGTGCTGTTGTTGACAGAAAACTAAACTGGATCGTGAAGACTACGGCACTTTATATAGTGCGTCTTCCGTCGTATTGTGCAGCTTCGGTTTTGGACGATAGCGATCGCAAAACTATTAGTCGTGCAAAATCTTACCTGACGTCTATCTGCAGACTTAACCGAAAAGAGCCTTTAACGACCCAAGGTCTCACGTAACTGATCGGCCTAATTGTTTTGACAAGCGGCGTTGAAAAAGAAAAATATTCGAAGCGTTTAATTTTGAGAAAAGCAGAAATGGATTTTTAAATTTTAGAGAGATGTTATTATGGCTTGACTATCACGAGACGAATGCGTCAATCATCTCTCAACCGTTGAAAGTGAAAGTCAGGTAAGAAGTCAATCAGCGTTACACGGTAGCTGCTTCTTCCATTGCATAAATAACTGTATAGTATTATGTCAATAAGGAACAAGGATAAAAACAAACCGTAAAACAAATACACAAATAAAAAAAATTTCTTTAAATGAAAGGGATTTGACAATGGATATGAGAATGAAAAGGTATTAAAGTACTCATGAGTAAAGTTATTAAGCGATAATAAATTTATTAACCGACAATAAACCTCATTGACAGTAAACAAATTTGATGTATCGTACAAATAATCGGATAAACAATTGTTTTTTTTTCTCTCTCGGTGTGCTTCCTCTCATGTCGCAAGTACGGCTAAACATTCACACGAGCTTCTTCGCTAGGTCAATTTTTCTTATTCAAGATTAATAATATTTTAAAAACGCTTCTGTATACATCTATTAAATGTTTCAACAATATTGGCGCCTTGGGCAGAACCCGCTGCTAACTATAATCTTCGTCCACGTTCTCTCTGATAGTAGATCGTATTATTAAAGGCCATCGCGATCGTACTTACGGTTTCTCAACCAATTCGTATTTTCTTCTTTTTTTTAGTAACAGAAGCTTGAAAAAGTATCATTTAAGCATCTTCATTAATTTCGTATAAAATCTGCAATAATATCGTTGATATACTTACAATTGGTTACTTCTATTTACAAAATGAATTTTGGCTAAGCACAACTCAGGGTACATACATAAATTTAGAATTTTTTGTATGTTAACAAATTATACAGTGTTATCATTCTACGAGACAGCCTTCAATAATAATTAGTACGTCTTCTAGATATAGGGCTTTTATTTTCATTCATACGATCGTACTTCGTGTATTAAATGTGATTATTTTAACTAACATTTCAGAACAATAAAAATGTTCACAATGTTCTTTAGAAAAAATCAAATGATGATCGTCAAAGTTTACTGAGACTAGTTAAAATTAGTAATACTATTGCGAAGTACAAACTGTTGAATTTTTTATTCAACAACTAAAGCTAATGAATTTTTCATACTGAAATTGTTATAAAAGTAATATAAGTGCTTCACACAATCATCAAACCACAACACTTTCATATCGATACGTCTTCTACAGTTCGTTCTTTCAAATGTCTCAGCTCTCACACGCCGCACTTGAATTTACTAAATACTTCTTATTTTACCTGTTTCTCGTATTTTTCGCAAATTATCTAACTAACTACATTAAGTAGTCCATAGTCGATAGAGATTGTACGACAGATATCTTCTATTATAAACAGTTCTTGAGTCGGGAAGTTGCTCTCCTTTTGATCTCCTTCGTCCTGTGGCATTGAAGGATCAAATCCATTCTCGAGGATCCAAATACATATTAAGAATCTTCGATTAATTTTTTTTTTATTCTCAAATCGATGACGAACGAATGCATCTCGATTGCGCTTAAAAATTTTGTCTTTAATTATATTTTTTCGTTCACATAAAAAATGTGAGATTAAAGTTTGCAAAATTTTCACTTAACAGATCTAAACGAATGAGATAAAAGGAGTAAATTAGATAATAATGCGAAAAACTTTAGAATAAAATTCGTTGATTTACTGTACAAGATGAAAATCGAACACATTTTTCTTATGTAAAATTTTTATACCATCTACACGATTATTTTGTACAATTCATATTATTAAGTTAAAACACAATATTATAGGCATTTTATTATTACTTTATCTTACAAAAATTAAAGCATTTGAAGCATAAATATATCATACGCTTTCTTAATACAAGAAAATACGTTCAACAAACTTTAAATTATTTTTTAATTCCATTATTAACAATAAATTATAAAATCATTTCCTCAACATATCAACAATATTTATAATTAAAAATTTGCATTGATATATGAATGAATTTTTCAATTCATATATAAACTAATGTACCAGCGTGATATTCGCTGGAATAATTTATTCTGTCTCACATTCTCGATTGGACTTAACACACCAGTGAGGAATAATTGACACATTAAAATTTTTGAGAAAAGTCTTTTCGTCTTTCAATAAATACGTTGTAATCCACCAGTGGGATTTGGCATAGGCCCAAATAGAGTTTATATAGCGTGCATTTTGAATAAATAAAATTCTTGTCCTCGTAGTCGCATTAAATCCTGTATATACGCAAACGTCGTCCATTATTATTTATACATATTAATTATAAAAGCGTCCATTTTAATTTTTTTTTTCTCTCTACGTCGACACGCACTGCTTCGTTCAAGCAATCCTCTGCCGATCATGATTACTTATTCGTTATTTTTTTTCGAATTATTATACAAAACTCCTCTAAAGTTACAGAGACGTTGTACCTGGTTCTTATACAATACTTACTATAGAAAAACAGAACAATCAGTTGCCACTCGATCAAATGTTGCTAAAGCATAGTAATGCAAATCTAGAGAAATGTCTAAGAATAGAAGAGTGCATTTAAGAGAAAAATGAGCGTATTGCGGAAAGTGGGATTTAGACATAAATATCAGATAAACAAATGTTAACAGATAATATAACGACGCTGCAGAATTTTCCCGAGAATCCCATACACGTTTGTTAAATGATTTTCGTAATAAAAATGTATTTGAGATGAATAACACTTAAAATAATCATTAGATGAATATCTTTTCGCGTGCAATTCGTGCCATAAGTATATTATTTATACAATTATATACAATACTCCCGATTAAATCTGAATACCATGAACCTATTTGAATAAATGACATGTGCCCGTATAGCACATAGAAATTGAGTTTTCACGCACATTGAACGCCGTAATTTACTAATTGGACATTTGTACTGCGACATATCTTACGTGTGAGGATTCCCGGAAAATTGGAAAAAACCAAGAGACGTGCAGTCAGAGGAAAAAAGGCAGAAATCAGCGTGGGCGAATGACACGACACGGCAAGTAGACTCTCGAGGCTTTAGAACCAGGGGGATTGAGGGTCTCTCTCTCCTAAGTGAATCTTAACCAATACACGTCATCTTAAAAGCTAAGGCGACAGGACGCCGGCGACGAGCAGTCGCGCCCGTTAGAGGTACTCGACGATGTCGCACTTTATCGATATATTCGGACAGCTGGCGACGCTGGCGCCGTATCTGCCGGCCGCAGCGGCACCGCCGCCGCCGCCGCTGCTCGCGCTTTTGTGGCGCTCGGTGAGGAGCTTCTGAAAGATGGGCAGTATCGCGACGTCGAGGAGCTCGCCGTCCGACACGGCACTGTACATTTTCGAGACGTTCGCGCCTGAGCCGCTCGCCGAGCCATTGGCCCCAGCCCCGCCCGCCGCGGCGGTAGCTGCCGCACTCCTCGGGTTCGCGCTGGCGAACTTGTTGTTGTGTATCGTCGCGACGTCCGGCGTGCTCTGCACGTACTCCAGTCGGCTGGCCTGCTGCCGCAGCTTCGACTCGCCGGCGACGTGGCGATGGCACTCGCGCGTGCGCCTCGCGGCCGCGCGGTGCGGACACTCGGAGATCGGGTGCGTGTGTCGCGCGCCCGGAGCCCCGGCAGACTTGGCGCCGCCGCCGGTGCCGCTGCTTTTGTCGCGCGAACGCTCCGACACCGAACGCTGGATTATGCTCGACATCGACTCCTCGTATTTTTCTGAAAAATAAAACGTTCGTTGTGAGTTTCCAGGCGGTTAAGATATTTTTAAAAATCTGCATTTCTGCGTTAGCAGCGAAAATTTCATAGATACATTTTGTAACAAAGGAATTTTAAATTTTTCAATACTTTTAGCCCAGTGCGGTTCATATGTAGGTCAGAAATTTTCGTGAAAAAGAATTTTTTCATTTTATATTTTCGTATCGACTTTTTTCTGTTCACTGCAATATCCAAATAGAGAAAAACTGGCCAAAATTAAATATTGCTGTTTCAATTTCATGTATATACTTTTTGAAAATTCTCAAAACTCAATTTCGCTTCAGAAAATGTACTTTTATTGATAAAATGAAAAAAAAAAAATACAAAATTTATATAGTTACACCTTTACTTTTATAAATTCATTGAATTTCTAATTGTTCACATATATAAATAAACTAAAAATCGCCACCCACCGGTATCCGAGTAGCTCGCGTTCACGACGTTGGGTACGCTAGGCGAGCTTGCATTGTGCGAGTCGTAATGCGTGCGGTGCCTCCTCGCCACGGGCGTCTCGGCGGACGAGCCGTTGAGCATGGCGTGACTGTGATGACCCCGACCGCCGCCGTGCTTCTCACACCTGTAGCCCGTACCGCCGCTGAAGGCGCGCTTGTGGCCACACTCGCCTATGACGTAGGCCTTGTCGAAGCTGCCCAGCGACTCCTCGGCGCGCGCCACGTTCTCCGTCGATATGTAGCTGATGGAGTTGGCCGGTACGCTCGTGCGCCGCTTCTCGAAGAGCTCGTGGTGAGAGTGCGTCACTTCGCTGTTCTTCACCGAGGAGCGACGCTTCAGCGAGGACTGGTGCGGTCCTCCGCCGCTTGAGCCTGCAATTTTTTTTATTTCTCTTATAAGTATAAGCATTGAATAAAAAAATAAATCATTTTTTCCAAGAAAAAATTCGCCTTTTAACGTTGATGGAGAAATTGAATTGTGTAAGTTTTCGTACGACGATTTTATCTGTAGTTAAATTAATTCGATAAAGTTCTGGTTATTTTTCTTATTATATTACATGAATAATGTACTTTGCTGAGAGACGGAATAATAACTTATTCATTGTACGTAATTGTAATCTTGTATAAAGTTTAATCTTATTAATGATCAGAAATAAACGTATAGGTAAGAAAGGAATCGATAATTTAATAATCCGACGAGTAATATTAAATTGATACACAAGTTGAAATTATACAGCAGAAATAAAAAAAAGTGTGATCGCAGAATCGAAGGTAAGAAATAAAATTTACCCGTGTGCCTGTGCCTGGGCACGAACTGCACGGGCGGCGGTAGTATTGGCTGCTCGAGGTAGCTCTGTTCGTGCAGTTCGCCGAAGGAGACGTTCTTGGGCGGCGGCGGTGTGGGCAGCCTCGAGCGCCTCGACTCCTTCGGCGTCTCGCTCTCCTCGTTCGAGTGCGACTCCTCGACGTAGCCGACGCTCGCCGCTCTGCCGTTGGCCTTCGACGTGACCTCGTCCTGGGCAATGCGCGCCCTGCGCCGCGTCTTTTCCGCGCCCTCGCCTGTTTGCTTCAGCGCCGAGGGCAGGGCCGCTCCACCAGTGTGCGAGGACGTTACAGGTAGTCGATCGCTCTCCGAGCTGACGATCGTCTTTGAGTAGGACAGCTTCTTCCTGGAATTTCAAGGGAGCGACTATTTCAGGATTGACGCTTCGTGGCTTCGATTCGTTTTATGCGTCAGTTTTTACGAGGTTTCGAATTCAGACTTTTATTTAATCGCAATTTTAATGATCTTTTTGTGCACGGCATCTAAAGCGTAGTGCAAATTACATTTCACATCGTGAAGAAAAGGCATCAATCCCGAAAAATTTGCTGGAAAGAAGTAATAAAAGTTATAGGGGCAGGTAGGAGATATATGACGCGAGAAAATTTCACAGGGCGGAATTTATGAACCAGCAATGACTAATCATTAAACGTCGACGCATTTGTGTGGCGGCGACCGTCGCGGATCTGACACGGGACAAGTAGTCGCGATTCACGAATCTCGAAAAGAGAGTGAACGGTCATGCCTGAGGCTGGATTTCCACTTAAAATTTATGGATTTACGCACTTGGCAACCTGTTGCTCTAACGAGCTCACGTTGACGTAATCCCCCTCGAGTTGAGAGACGTTCGTCCCCGAGTTCAGGCTGCACATGGACATGGAGATGTCCGTCGTTTCCGTGGTCACCGACGGACCTGTAACAAAATAAGCTTTTGTAATTATTCAAGTTGGATGGAAATTTTCAGAGTTTTTAAAGATAAACAAAGTAAATCTTAGATGTCATCTAATGATGTTTCACAATGCTCTTGTTTGATGTATGTCTATGCTAATTGAACTTTCGTGCAGCTATATTTTGTGTGTATTTTGTGGGTACTTTTCTACAATTGTATATTAAACAAAATGTATATAAATGTACATATATATTTAAGATATAGGGGTAAATCGAATAAAAAGTAAAAACTACTATGGCTGCAAAAATAATAGGTATTCAAAATTTGTGGGAATTCAGAGCGTACGTCTATAAAAATGTTGAAAGTAAAGGAAAAATCTTAGAACACTTTTTTCTTTTCTTCTGTATATTTATTGGAAAAATTAAAAAATTCTCATAATGTAGATACTTTTAGGACGCATTCACATCTCCATCGAAATTAAGGATAAAAAAATAGTTGTCAGGGGTATTCATCTACAGTGCTTTTATCTCAACTACTTCAATTAGCGCTATTACGTGAATAATTGTTCGTCTAAATTGAAAGTACACATGCATGTCGAATGGCATTCACTTTAAAAAAAAAGGCTGAATAACTTGACTTGTGCTGCCAGTGAACTAACCTTTGAAATTTTGAGTGCTTTGCCGCTGGACAGTGGGCTCTAACATACATACGTGTATAAGGATATTTGTTTCAAATCTTCAGTGTAATATTATATTTACATATTTACAATTATTAGCGGTTAAAAAGAAGTTTGTTGTTTTTTCTTTTAAACTTCTTATTAAATTGAAAAAAAAGTGAAGAAAATTTAGTATTTATAGAAATAATCAAATTGTATTTATACCTTCTCTTTTGATGGATGTCTCGTGCTTCGGAACGGTGAGCCTATCCATCGCCGACTGCGTGTCCGCCACGCCGTCGTCCCCGAGTCTCCTCAGATACATCTGCAACGAGGGTAGGGAGCTTTATTAGCACACGAAAGAATCGGCAAGTATTTAAGACAAAGCGCGGTGGAGGTAGGGGAGAGGACAGACCTGAAGCTCGGAATCCTTTTCGTGCAGCAGCTTCCTGTATTTTTGATTGGCGTTCGCCACGTCCTTGAGGCGCTCCTCAAGCTCGCTAGTCGTTGAGTCACGGCGCCCCTTCGACATCGGCCTGAGGGTGGGCCTAAATCTTTTGTCAATCTGCCCCTGGGGATTTCTTCTCAACTCTATGAGCTATAACGAGCATCAAAGAAATCTTTTTTTATTCATTATTTTTGTCTTTTGTGCGGCCGAGGAAGGTTCATTGTTAATTGGCAAAGTCCTTAAAACGAGCTTAGTCGCGGCTGCTCAAACACAACGAATGTTAAATAGAACGGTCTCGTCTATGTTTTATATACATATCTAGGCACAGTTTTAAATTACTATTCAACTTAAATTTTGTTCATTGTACACAGGAAAAAAATGCGTTTTTCCAAAGTTTTTAATGCCAGTTTAATGAGTTGGTCGGGGAGGTATAATGTGTTATAATACGGTCAACTCGTAAATAACGATCATTGGAACAGCCATACTTGGCGAAAGTTATGAAAAAGTGGTAAAAAACGAGCGCCGCATGGACTCGTCCCCGGAGAGCCGCAAAACAGGCGCAAAGTTAGGCACGCGCGCGGGCGCTAAGTTATGCGAAATCGTTATTTACGAGTCTCTCTCGCTCGCGCGCGCGCGCGCGCACGAGCGTATATATATATGTATGTGCACATGCATGCGTGCAACGCATCTGTGGTGGTTACCTTCGGCACAAAAACGAGGCACAGCGTGCCGGTGCTGCAGAATATGATGAAGACCGCCAGCATGATGAACATCGCGTCCTGCTTGTCGGCAAGGACGAAGCTGATCGCCGCCCCGGTGACGCACATTATCACGACGTTGTAGACCGACATGCCAACGTACTTGCTGTCGTTCAGCGCCGGGATGCTGACGTGTCGCGTCTCCCAGGCGAGGAAAGCGCCGAATATCTGCAACGAGACGATGCAGCGCGCAACTTTACGACTTTGTCCCCCTTCCATATCTTTAACCCTATATAAGCCGAAGGAGAGAGGAAGGAGAGCGTGCGTTAGCTAGGTAGCGCACACGTCACAACTTTAAGGATCCTCGCTGACTGTAAAGTCTACTGCGGGAAATTTGCGATGTGTGAAATTTAACGGGAATAGTGAACCAAGCGTACTGTAACAACCTAACTAACGGATGTAAAGAGAAAAATAACATAGTAAAAATTACCTTATTTAATTCTAAGTAGAGGACAGACTCAAATCCTCAGAAAAATTGCCATAATTTATGGTAAAAATTGCCATAAATTTATGGCAATTTTTCCTACCTTGTTACTACTATGTTATTTTTCTCCGTATACTTAAAAAATTCCAATCACCGCAACGAATAACCATATAGTAGTCTTACCAGACATTTATCGTATTATACTAGTGGATTTGAGGAAACGTATACCTTTAAAAATGTAAACCAAGCTCTCACGATTTCATTCCCAGAGCCAACTCACTGCGATATATCGAAAATACAAAAAGACAAAGTTACGGCGCAAGGGCAGAGGAGAGCTTTTGCTTTATGGATTCGGAAATTTTCTAGAGTTACTCGAGACTGCAACGACGTGTACACCCCTTATATATGTATATCCGTGGCGTAAGAGGCTTGCACCCAGGCGCACCATGCTTGTTTTCCAAAGTAGATGCGCGCAGTAGCGTAAATTGAAAACAGAAATTTCCCGTGCGTTACGCGAGAGAGGCGCTGTCACCGCTTGAACTTCAAACGATGAAACTTATGCGCGGCGGCGAGTTCACGGCGTACACATATAACGACAATGTCGGGGGCCGCGGGGGGAGTGGGCTATTTTCGCAACTTTTAACGCTGTATAGCTCCGAGCGAGGACTATATCGTTGATATAGTCGTTATTCGCGTATTTGTTGCTTCGTCTTCCCCTTCTCTCGCTTTTATACGTACCATTAAAAGACCTTTGTAAGCGTATATACTTCCTAAATACACTGTCATCCTATTGCTCTGGCAATACTCGTTCTCCGGCATGATTATTATGTCCTCGCTGTTGGGATGCGGCTGAAACGTATAAAGAGTCGATTATTGTTTATTCCTTATTTATCTCTTCGCGTTGTGATACTTTTCATTATTGAGAATACAGTCAAGCTTAATTTTAACAATTTAGCTAAACTAGAGTTTAACTCTCGAAAAATTAAAATTACTGCCGTGCGCTACGTTGAACATGGGCAATTTAGCTGTTGAAATATACGTACATAGGGTTCCATCTGCTTGGTTTCTCTATAAAATGGATCGGCAACCTGCCAAGTCGTCATTATTGCGAGATCAATAAACACGAGGACTCCGACTACCATGAAAAGTTGATAGTCTTTTATAACCTGCGAACGCAGAAACAATAATAAATTAAGCATCGCTCGCTCTCTCCCCTACAATAAGGGTTCGTGCAAAATTCATCATCGCAATTAATGGTGGGGGGAACCACATCTACGTATCATATACAAATGCATCATAAGTAATTGACGATAATGGTCTCGATGCTCACTTTCTTATTGAGTTTGACGTCGGTGAAGATGGAGTGTACCCTCCAGGTCTTGGAGAACATGGAGCCGAAGGCCAGGGAGAAGCCAGCCATGAGGAGCCACGCCCGCGCTGTGCAGATGTACGGGAAGGCAGTGACGCTCGACAGCTGCGAGTCCAGACCCAGGAAGATCACGCTGCTGTACGTCAGCATGCAGCCGATGATGATGAGGTTGTTCAGGTGGGGCGACGACATCTTTATGTACCTGTACGTGCGATTGATAACATATACATTAATTCCATTTTCTTTGGTATGCCTATCTATGAGCTTTGTACTTGTATACACACTTAGCGATCTTTACGTTTAAATAAGATATAAAATTGCAAGAATGCGCTGACACAAAACCTGAAATTTTTATCGCGTCGATCAAAAAATATATCACCAGCGCCTACAAATACTACAGCTCTAACGCGACATTTCCAACAAATATTTCCTCGTAAAAATTCTCCCCCCGTATATCACACCATTCTACACGGTGCACGCGCACACACACACACTCACCTCTGATTCCTATACTTGATATTGATAGCGAGGAAGATGGCGGCCATGACGATGCCGACGCTCGCAGCCGCTGCGAGCACCGAGTAAATCGTTATGTTCACCGTCGAGTGCTCGATTATGTGCAGCGTGCGGTCCTTCGGCGGCGACTTGCCACGCCAGACCAGCGGCTGGCCCCGCGTCAGGTCCAGCGTGTTCGTGATCGCATCATACTCGCCCACCTTCACCTCGCTGCCACCTTTTTTTGTTGCGGCAAGAGAGTTTCGGTTTAGCACTTTTGACAGTTTTTTATATATGAAAACAATGATTCCACATCATGGCATACAAACAGTAAAAACCTATCAGATGTAAAAGCGTTTGTACCATTCAGAATACAACAATAACAAAGAAAGATTAAACAAATCAGTATGTCGAAGGGGAAAAAGGAACGAGAGTCGGCACGCGTATCTCAAGAAAGTAAAATTACGTTTTTCACTTTTCTCTCGCAGAAATAGGCGGTGAAGTTGCGCCTCGTGCGCTGACTATAAAGCGGTTTACGACTCGCCTCCGCGCGTCTCCTCTTATTTATATATATATATATATATATAGGGTCCCATCGGATCTTTCTCTGGCAACTCGATTTTCCATCCGGCGCTGGTCACGCAGGCAAAGTTTTCGCGCTGTCACAGCGCCCAGTCCGCGCGTCGCCGCTTTTATACTCGGCAAACTTCGCGATATATCTCTCCTGTGGCTCCTCTATACGTCATGAGTATATGGCTACCAAGATCAAAGCTGCTTCTTCTCAGTATTTTATATCGACGGGCCAATGAGAATTTTATTACCACGGCGCGTTTCTATTCTGTTTTTCTTTCTTTTCGAAGAAAGTCTCAATCGAATTTGATTTGTTCAATGTGCTGTGTGAGAACGGTCGACGATTTATACGCGCTTTTTAATGCCACGGCGGTCTCTTGTTATTGAAAGGCTACAAATGCGATTGATATAGTCGGCGTCTGTAAAAAAATTTCGCCAAGCAAGAAACGTCGGGAATTTTTATTCGAGGACGGTCGCGTCCCGGTTAAAGATATGAGGGAGAGAGAGAGAGAGAGTGGGTAGAGTATCTCCGGAATAAAACGACATTACATCTTCTCGCTATACGTGTCGCCGACTTTTTACGATTTCCCTAGATTTATTGCACTACCGATGAAGGCCAGGATATTGCCTTGCGTCCGAAGTACCGTTTTTTTTTCTACCCTCCCGAGTTCCTACACGGCTATACGAGCACCACCGAGTGAATTTAATCAGTTTTATAATTTTTCAATTTTTATTTCGCATAAACTCTCGCCGAGTGAGACCCGAGCACTGTTTTACAGAAAAAAAGTTCACCTCTTCCTCCTCCTCTGCCGAGCGGTAAAATAGTTTTCTCATTCCGGCTGTACTTTGCGCTTGTGCGCGTTTAGCTTTCTCCCTCTTCCTCTTCTCTTGCTACGGTCAGTCTATCTCGAATCTATCGATTTTTGCGCTCAACTTCTCGAATCTGTCAAAACGCTATCTTGTCCCGGTGGATGTATTTTAAATGAGACCCGCTCTTGAGGGAAAGAGAGAGAGCCGAGAGAGAGAGCCGGATTAATTGACCTGTCGTCCGCGAGACGACGACGCTGAAGAATCGACCAATTTGTAGATTATCCGTATTTTGAAAGCAAGTGTCGGTTTGCGGTGTACATACATACATACATACATACACGTTTATCGTAAAAAGTGACCTGGGAAAGTATGCGTACTTACTTTGGAATTGCTTCAGTAAAATGTATGCTTTCCTTTCGTTATCGTAAAAACGTACGGGACCCTGAAAATTAAGTACATAGACGTTAATAGATACAAAACATATTGACATTTATGTATTGTAATTACTGAATTATACTTAAATAAAAGAAAATATTCAACAATAAAACAAAATTTGCCATATTTCAACTTTTTGTAACTTTTCATATTTATCAAATGATATGAAATATAAATAAAATCTAAAAGCATTGAAAATAGAGAAGAGTATTTTATTTGACGGAATTTAAAAAATGACTTTATTATTTATAAAATGGGTATCAATGACATTTACCAATGAAAGTTAAACTAAACTTGAAGCTCAGCTCCAAACGGGGTATGTAAGTTATAATCATTCGAATAGTTAATTTATAGGACCTGGAGTTCTCAAAACTTGGTTCATTTACTTATAGAACTACTCTAAGTAAAAAAAAAGAGAAACATCGCAAAAGCAGCAAGCTCCGGCCACCTTTTTGCTCTCCCCTATAGACGCGATCAGCGCGCCCTCAGCTACACCGCACGCAGTTACCAGGAGAAAATTACCACCACGAGCGGCGTGGCCCTATACCGCGGGTATCCCCCACGGACGGCGACTTGCGCCGTCGGTGCTAAATCCAGTTACGGCGCTGACACACTTGATAATAACGCCTCCTCTCGTCCATGTATTATTAAGACGCATTGAGATTTCCGACGGCCTCCTAATTCTATTTTCGCAACGAGGCTAAATATTTGAAAAAACGCCGAGCGCTCGTTACCTATAAGTGCTCGCACACGCGTGGGTGCTACATATATAATATTCCCGTTCCCCGGGAACCGAGGCGATGATGGAAATTCAATCTTTTATTAGGTCCGCCTCGTTTATTACGCGCGCGTGGCTGAATAAATAATGATCATACCGCCTGTATGAGAGAGAAATCGTTAGTTTCTGTGACTTATACCCTGCGGTATATAAGTTGCCGAAAACAAATGATAGAGTATAATATATATAATATACCTAGGTGCGATTCGGGTGACTTATCTCAATTTGGCGCGACCTCTGGGACGCGCGGCGGGTCCACGTAATAAAATGCCTCGACCATAGGCGAAATGATAAATCGCGCGCGCTTTCCGTGCGAAATAGCAATAGGCCCCCGCGCGCGCGGAAGGTAAATATTCATTAGCCGCGTCGTCGTCGTCGTCATCGTCGTGTGTGCGTTATACATGAGGAATATACGGCCTTTAATCTTCGGCCAGCCTTAATCATCTTTTAATGACCCGGAATAATTTTCGCATTACATGCCATGCGCCTTCTTTCCTTTTTTCCTACCCCGAAATTCCCCGTCGAATGCAAATCACCGTGCGGGAGAGAGAGAAAGAGAACTACGACGCTCCGATATCGCGAAACTACGGCAATTACCGACGTTCGTTCGTTCGTTCGCGCACTAATTCTCGAAACTTTCGAAAGGCCAGCGAAGCGCGCGCGCCGCCGGCAGCGAACAAAAGTCCTCGTATAATGGTCTCCGTCTCTCGCCAGCGGAGATTAGGATCCGCCGGAGAGTCCATTAAGGGGCAAAGTTGTCTGTGTGTGTGTGTGTGTGTGTGTCCTCCTCCGTGACTTACCGTGACGCCCTCGAAGCTCGTGTTCCTGAGGGCCTCCAGAAAGAGCCGCTCCCAGAGCTCGTCCCTGTAGCGAAAGTCTGCGACTGTCTGGTTGCGCCGGAAGTGACGTATGCGCCGGGCCACGTGCTGTATGGCCAGCGCCACCGCCCAGATCCCGTCGTACGTGTAGCCGTGGAAACGCGAGTACTCGGTGCCACGACGCGAATCGTACTCCACCAGGTACTCGTCCGGCGTCTATAGAGAAAATGACACGCAGATAGCAGAAAATAATGGATTAGTATATAGTTTTTGTCATTTATTTTTTTTTTAAATAATTATAAGATTCCGGCAATGAGGAATGTATAAATGTTAATGGACTAATTTTTCATGATAATACCTAATGTTTATGACAAATTAATGTACTGTAGTTTATTGGATCTGAACAATTCAATTATGAACTTTAGGATCCAGTCTCTTGTATAAGAATTAAAGAAAACATTATAGAGTTTTTGTACTCGAAAAAGTTCTTAAAATCGTCGACCATAAATAAAATTGTGATGGTTATATGGTAGGGATTTCTGTTGCCAGACCCTTAATCAAAAGTTTTCAAGTATCGCGACTCTTACGCGGCGAAAGAAACTGCACGTAAATAAAAGGAATAGCTTATATAACGACCAATGGCAAATGAGCTTTAAAAAGACTTGTTCCTTTAAAAAATATATATATAGAAGAAGTCTCTTAAAGCTTATTTACCAGTGATCGTTAAAGGCTCTTACTTTTACGTGCGTATACTATTCCTTTCCTGCGCATAAACGTCTTTACATCAGTAGAATTAATGGAGAGCGCAAAATTTATTCGTTTATGTCTTTTAATAAGCTTTCGTTAATATTAAAGACGAAGAAAGTTAAATTAATGAGACACGCAGGGCAAGAATATTTACATCCAGCATGTCCGTTTCGCAAGAAGCCATGTGTACCTAGAAACAAATCCACTTTTCGCCGAAAGGATATTCCATTCCAGAAAGCTGTTTTTCAGACACAAATGCTGGCATACGCCCCTCATTCGCCGATTGCGATTTATTTTCAATCCCCGATTCCGCGAATGGTCTCGCCTTACTTGAAGTTTGACACGCTGGCGACGTCGACAAAAAGCAACGACTCGTATCACACATTGTATGTGTGCGTATGTGAACGCGTCAAAGTCGCGATGAAAGAACCTTCACGCACGCCCCCAAACACAGGCGCAGAAGGAAGAGAGAAAGACATAGGCAAATCCATCAAAGCTTTGAGTCCCGCATACGTTACACGCGGGGGACGCGCAATTTCAGGAAAATCACGATCGCATCTCCCCGAGCGCCATTTCGCGCGCGAATTTTCGAGTGAGAGGGAAAAATTCGTCACCCCCGCGCCGACTCTAGGAGACTGTCACTATCAGCCTTCCCGGATTATTCCCGGAGACGTTTTCCTATCCCACACGTGTACAGCTGCTCCACTCCATCGGGAATAACTATGCACGTACGTTTTTTTCTATGCATACTCTCGAATCGGGCGTGTAAAAGGGCGTTTTACAATACTTCCTGTTCTGGGAATCCCTCCTGCATATTTTCTTTTTCGAAACCGTCTATAAAATAGATTCTATTCTGTATTGTATATACTATTCTACTCCATGCTTTTTTCATCTGATCCATAGGTTGAATTGATCGGCGCTTAGTCAATGACCCTTTCTTAAAGTAATAATTCGAATAAAACTAAATTTCCATTAGTGCCGAAAAGAGCATCTAACTCTCGGAATGCCAGAACAGTAAATTACGAAAGAGCCAGCTGCGCTACACAGAACCAGGACTCGAGAACAAAGATGCGAAACCGCTTTTCTTTTTCTACTCTCCTACTCGCACAGTCACACTTGCTGTTTTCAATGCTGGCTCGCTCGCTTTTTAAGTTGTTTTCCTCTTCGTTAGTCCCCTCGCCACAGTCGCCGCCGACGCCGGCAATCCAATTTAAGTTTTTCGAGTGTGCGCGAGCTAGCTCTAGCTGCCTCCGCTGCCGAAAAACTTTTGCGCCCGCGCCGCGCGCGCGTCAGAAGTTGGCGAGTAGAGTACGCGTTCGCGCTTTTTCTCATCGCGCGCCGCGGAGGCGCCGAATCTCGAAGCCGCCTTAAAAATTGCTCCGCTTCGTCATGGAGGAAAGGAGAGAGAAGTAGGATATCTGCTTGCCATATGCAGCTCACGCGGTACGGCTGCTGCTGCTGCTGCTGCTTTGTGCTCGCGAATGTGTGAGAAATTTCGAGACGTGACGCGCGCGTGAGCGTATATATTACAGCCAGGCTGTCGAAAAAACAAACTACTGTAGAGAGCAAGTTGGCTGCTTTTCTTTTTTTAAGGTCTCTTGCTTGCATTTATTGGGCACGCGTGATAGTCGATTCGGCGAAGTACTGCTACGTTGTATGCAAACTGTGCCTGACTCGTAAATATATTGTGGGACCTTGTTTAAGGCCTTTTACCGTCGATTTTAGTGTTCAGCAGTTTGTTATAACAGAAATATTTCCACCCTAAAATCGAATTCTTTTTCTTCACTCTATATAAATGTAAGAATATATCAATAGAAAGATCATTGAATCCTATCTAAAAAAGCACGCGGAGAGGGAAAATAATGATAATATTACGAATTCGGAATCGATAATTAATCGCGTATCAATCGACCTCTTCTATCGAGAGGGGAATTTACATAATCCCGCGACTCGTCGGAATAAATAAGTCGGTATACGAAGAGGGGATAGAGGTGTGCGATCGATGCGCGCCTCGAGCATTTATTAAAGCGGGGAAGCGCCATCGAGAATCGCGGAAGGAGAAAATAAGACGGGGACCGCGATCGGAGACGGCGCAGAAGAAGAAGAAGACGAAGACGGCATTGATGCGATTCATCATATTCGAGAGACCGGGGATCCGACTAATATGAAGTACCGCACCGCGTCTACTCTCTCATCGACAGGTCACAATTTCCGCGGATAATTCAAAACCGAGACGCGCTCCCCGTGACGTCCGTCAATATTTGAGATGAGTTTGAATCGATTTAACTGCTTTTACATCACCCCGCGTAGTACTTCGCCATAGGTATACAGAGCTTATCTAAGTATATGTACGCGCGTGATGGAAGAAGAGAGCGGGATTCGGTGTACCTCGAACCCTTATAAATTAAAGCTAAGTCGCGCGTGATGGGGCACTGGATAAAAGGGAAGAAGCAAAATCACGGTCCCCTGGTCTTCATGAAAATCTATTGGCCGACTTTGGAAGTAATAAAACAATGATACGTGTTTTTCTTGCGGTCCTGCCCGTCGGGAAATCAGGGCGGAACTTTCGTTTTGAAAGATTTTTCGTGGAAGGGAAAGTTTCATATATTACATACGTGTGTGTGTGTGTGTGTACTTACGATCCCGGAGACGGTGATCTGCTGCTCGGTCGAGAGCGGAAGTAGGTCGGTGAGGATGGTGCCGTGCAGCGCCTCCTGCAGCTCGAGCGGCGCGCAGGCGACGTCCGGACGCAGCCACCATTCCTCCGTGTACATGCCCATTATCACCCACTGGTACTTTCGCCCGTACATCTTTAACCTGGCCGTTTGACACGGAAAGAATGAGTCTTATACATTATTGTGTTTATACAGTTTTTTTTTTAATGTAAGACTTTTGGAACTTTGGACTTTTCTACTCGTAAAAGTAAGAAATGCTGATTATATTCATGTTTATAAAAGAAAAAACTATAAAGAAATGGTTTAACCTAGAAAATTCGCATAACTGCGTACGGTACCGCAGGAATAGAGATATTACTTCCGCAGTAACACGGGTATAGAACATTTTAACATCTGCAGGATTATGTGCCGTGACTTATTTTTCAATTTCATGTACTTTCTGTTTTATGACAAACACACTGCGTTTTAGTTTTCGGGAGAATCCGTTATATATTTTACCACACAAGTACTGCTAAGCGTTCACAGTAATATTTAAACCCGCGCGCTGCCTACTATACCGAAAATCCGCTGTGCGGTGGTAAACAGAAAGAAGGGTATATAGCCTCGGCTAACTGAATTATATTTTGTATCGGCGGAACTTTTCACTCAGCTCTGCAGCCCGCGATAAAAATAGAAAAACTTCCCGCAAAAAGTTACACCCGCTCCTTTTTTGCAAGTTAGTTTTACGCTCAGCGAAGGAAGTTCGGGTTTTATTGTGAAATTTCCAATTTTTTTTTTGTTCCCCGCCCTCAAAGTTACTGACACTACTACGGAAGCGAGCTTCGTCAATAACTTCAATGTATTTACGAGAAAAGTTTGTTTATTGTGCAATGGAATACTTCTTCATTCTTCGACTTTTCAACATGAATGTCTTATTCAGCGTTCGACAAATTGAAAAAAAAGGAATCTTTTCGGCTCACCTGTAAGCCTCGCAGTAAATCTTCCTCGCCCACACCTCGTTGAAGTTGCCCAGGATGATCCTTACGTCCTTCGTCTTGAGCTTCTCCAGGGCGGTCGTCACCTCCGTGGCGAAGCTCTGACTCTCCACGACCTCAATGTCGTTCAGATCCAGGTCCGAGATCAGTCTATTGTGCGCCTGAAATTCAGAAACAAACGCAGAGCGGCTGCCGTTACTTTCTATTAGTCCCTCGTATACACGCGCCCGCGTGCGACAATTTTTTCTCCTATATTTTCTATTTTTCGCGCTCGCGCATGTGTGTGTGAGCGAAGGGGAGGAAGGACATTTCACGCGCAGTCGTCGTAAAAAATGATTAACGCACGCCTGGGCTCTTAACGCGAGCGTAAACAGGTATATAGAGCTTTATTCCTCGCTGTGTGTGTATGCGGGCTAATTTTTCTCCCGGAATTTTATGTTGTCGTTTTATTGAAATGTGGAAAATGTCAGGTGAAAGCCGGACTTTCCGCTTTTTTGCGTAGCGTACCTACGGTTGGAAAAATTCGTACTTTGATTGCTTTTTATGAAAGAAAAGTAGGAAAAAAAAATGAGAGCATGATCAAAATGGACTATATTCGAGTGAAATTTTTACCAGACTTCTGTTAACGGAGAATATCATAATATGTTTTTCACCATTTAGCTAAACTAAATTAAAATGAATTTTATTCTCGCTTTTCCTAAATCGTTCTTAAACTCTCTTATACGCGTTGAGAAATTGGTTATTTAAATAGCTCGAGCCGCGGTCAAGTACTCGAGCAACTGCATTTTTAGCTGCCGACTACTATCTCGTCTTTTCATTTTACAACCGCGCAGTTATGATATGCGCATAGATGTACGAGAATTCCAGCGGTAAAACATCCTTTCATAAATTTACCTTCGCGCGGAAATGATTAAATTGCGAGGAAAGAAATTATTAGTCTAACCGCACAATGAATAATTCACTATTATTACGGGGAAACCGTGTATTTCCGCACGAAATTTACCGATGTTTTGAAACAGAGTGAGAGGGAGAGAGAGAGAGAGCGCGCATTTGTAAATCTGGGATAAGTAGGAAATATACGGCGCCGAGTTTGACCTACATAAGAGCGTGGGTACGTATATGCTTGCGCGCAAGAGAGAGAGAGAGAGGGGAGGGCAGGCAACAAGACGTTCTCATTTTGTATTCCGCATTCCTTCTGGGATTTTCAGTTTAATTATATGCGCCGACGTATGAACGTAAACATCTGTTGCCGCTGTGTTACCGAGCGCGCGTATATATACCTATTTTCGCGAATAATCGATGCACAGATTCCGCGCATTTTAACGTCCACTTATATTAAATTTGCGCGCGAAGCCGCCAGCTATATAGGCAAAAGCCGATACTATACGAGGGTGGAGGAAAACATTTTTTTAATATCGTAATATTCTATTTATATCACGCGTTGAAATAACTATTGTTGTAAAGGAGAAGTTATACGATTCGATAATTTAGTTATCAGACGAGGGGGGGGCGATAATGGTCTGGTGTACTATATAGCTGTCCGTAAACAAATTGGCTTAATTATCCTGATTAAAACGGGGCCAAGGGAGAGACGTGCGCGCAGCAAGCCCCTTTAGCCGCCATTGATGCCGCCCTTACTTCAAGGGAACGCCCTTGCGGTCGGGTAACGCGCATCAACTCTCCTTTCGCGGTCTGCGTAGTATTAATTTGCCCAGCGCGCGCGGCTATCGTAATTAAATTTTCCGCCAACGGAAAAACTGCACTTGTCTGTCTGTCTGTTGTTGTTGTTGTTGTTGTTGTGTTTGTTTCAGTTGCTTTTTGTGCTGGAATGGAGAGTTTAAATTACTACTGTAAAACGAACGCTTCACGTGTAATAAGCCAGTGTAATTCTAACTTTATGACAAACTTTGACAATAAAATATCTAGAACAACAGTCAACATTAATTTCAAGTAACGATCTAATTCCGCAATCTGCCCGATTCGAAAAAACAAGCACATCCAATCACGCTCTGTCAAAACAACCCTAATTTCTCGAAAAGTGAAAGCAAGAAGACGCAAGCTACAACGCTATCACCGCACGGTATCTCTTCTCCTCCGTCACGATGTGTGTGTGTGTGAGTGCGCGTCGCGCTCAATCTTCAGCTTACACAGCTAAGCTAGCCTTCTCGCCCCCACCGCCAGCTTCTCCCACGGGAGACGCTCACTTTTAGCGTCCAGCGCGAAGGTTTAATGAGCTATTAAAGTTAAATAAAGATCTCTCGGAGCCTTTCGCCCCCGTAACCGAACGGGGTCGTAATTTATCGGGCGTTGTAAAACTTGCTCGCTGCAGCTTTCTATTCTTTCCCTTTTCCGCTTTCATTCTTGTGTTTGTGTGCTCTGTGTGTCCTCAGGGTAGCGCGGCTGGATTAGGCTACTAATGGTAACGGTGTCCTTTCGTTTTATCGCCGTGTTGTTTTTGATGATTCTTTCGAGGGCGACGTAGGTATTATCCGACCTGCTCTCGGGTAACCGCGCTGAAATTAAAACTTTCGATCGTGTGTTTTTTTCCTTCTTTTGTCTCAATAGAGATTACACGTCGATTTTTCAGAGCTGGAATTAAGGGAATGCGAAACGTTCCGTTCTATTGATATTCGATTTTCCGTTAAAAAAGCTGAATGTCACTATTTATATGTCTTATATTATACCTATTAATTACATATAGTATATTTATAGATTTAGCTTTAAAAAGGTGAATAATATTTGACACAGTCAAGAATAAATGTTTGTAAATTTGATTATTAAATAAAAACACAGAAAAACGTTTGGAAAAGTGGACTGACAATTGGCATCGATATATTTCACACGTTCCCATGCAAAAATTTCTTGTACAGCATTTTATTTATGTAAACGCGAAACGGTGAAGTTTAATGTTTTGCGCTATAAAAGAGCCTATACTTTTTGCACGCGATATTTTCGCATCGATGAAACGCCAGAGTAAATTACGTCGGTCAACATATATACGTACGCTCGATAAAGCATCCCGATAATGAAGTTCACTAGGGTTGAAAAAGTAAATGCAAAAGGACGAGGGAACGCGGCCGTGACAATTTCGTACACTTATCATATGTGTAGTAATGAAAATTGTCATGTTTATCTTTCCGATGCACAGATGCGTGCAGCGATTCGTCCCAGTAAAAATGACTGTATTCTTGCAAAATATATTATCGCGGTTGGTGTGGGCGCATACATACATACATCGCTATTTCGCAAGATCGATATATATTCGTGAAAATACGCGGCGGGTGTTCGTTTCTCTCGCACTTATATATCCTTTAAAAAAATAATTATATTTGTTTGGCCATGTAAATTTATGCAAAGGGAAAATAGGTTTTTAAAACAATGTTCGCGCGCCTGAAATTCAAATCCGGCCTATAATGACGAAGCATATATATATATATGCGGAATGGCGAGAACACGCGCAAGCAAGGTGTGCTGTGTGCCGATAAGTAGCCATAAAAGCTCGGAACTATCGTTAAAGTTTTTTAAACGATCGTTCTGCCGCACATTTGAATTCTTATCTTCGCTGGAAAGGTGTTCTTCTATTTTCGAATGCACTCTCGCGGCGCGGTGCTTTTGCTATTTTTAAAACAGTATGCATCGATGCATATACTTCGTCGAAGGCTTGGGGCTGTTATACACTATTCCGACTCGAGTATAAAGGGAAATGCAAAAGTCTGGTATTGGTATTGGTTGTAGACTTTAACATAAATTTGAAATAATCAGAGACGGGTTAACTATAATATCGCAGTTTTATCCACAATGTGGACGGTTATATCAGCAAATTTAACCATCGCACGAACACAACGGAAAATAATTTGCGGCAACTCTGAAAAGTTGCGGGTTCGATAACAAAACGCCGAGCGGAATGTAAAGCAGGCTTCCGGATCCGTTCGCAACCGAGATATGGCTGTGAGTAGAGAGCGAGTTCGTTTGCCAGACGTCAATCTGATTGACTTTGGCGTTGACATCATTGAGTATCGATGATTGAGATTGACAATTTGATTAACGAAGCAATTTGTCAGAACGCAGCCTTCGACGATGTATACTGATCGATGCGCGTGTACTCTTTTATATCCTCCCCATCCACCGCCCACGCACACGCGCGCGTCCCTGTACCGAGACTTTGCTCCGCGGGATAGGGCGAAAATATGAATATATCGATCCATCTCACACCTCTGCGGCCTTTCGACTTCAATTTATCATTATTCCGCGGCCTGGATGCGCGCGTGTTTCTATTTTTGCTTTCGAGCTACGCGCGCGTGTTATTTTCGCGCACGAGGAAGTAATAATGCGGGGTCGTTATATGTATTGGAAAAGCCGAGTGAATGAGAAAGGGGAAACTGATAAGAATGATTTCACTGTAAAATTCGTACGTTTTTTTTTTCACGAAGATATATAGTAATAGAATGCAAATATATAAACTACAATATTATACTAAACGCGACGAGCTCCAGCGCACCAAAACGTTTTTCCTCATCGCACTATGCTCATCGGCATTCATGTATTCCTGGGAAGACGACGATCCTTTCGCGCAGAGCCCGACGGACTATAGGGGCATCCTCGCAGGCGGCTCAATTATTCCGTCCTTTTCCATGGAACGGCGAACCCCTGAGAAAGAGAGACAGCCTAAGGCCATGCCAATACTGCATGTAACTTTCGAATGGCGAATGTGCTCCTCTCGGTTAAGTCGAGCGCGTCCATAGAATTCTTCCCGACTCTGCGCACGCCGGCGGATCTTTTATCTCGCGGAGCGAAGCGACCCGCCGAAGTAGTCTTTTCCCTCCTTTGACAAGCCAGTAGTCGACTCACCCCCTTGACGGGGGAAGGAGGAGGGCTTACAGCCCCGTGATGGTGCGCGCTTAACTTCCGATATTCCGATGAATTTTCCTATCGCGCGCTGTGTGCGCCCTCGTAGAGGGAGGAGGAACATCGAGATATAGTTCTCCCTGCTGTCGCGACAAACTGCGCGCAATTCGTATCGGGGAAAGTCTCGTCTTTTGTGCGCATGTGCTGCTACTGCTGTGCACATCTTTTGCGCGCAAATTCGGGAGCTGATGAGTATTATAGCTTTTTCGCTTTTCTTTTCCCGTTCTGTCTTGATAGATCGATGCGATGACGATGATGATACGTTATACGCGAAAGTTTCATCGATGATACGAGCGACAGAGGAGATGTAAGTTCGGTAACTGCGAGTGTAAGCATATATTCGGACGCTGATGGATCGCTCGAGGAAGTTTGTTTTATCACTTTGTTTCTCTAAATTAATATCGCCCCGTCGTCGGTGCTGCTGCGTAGATAAAAAAAAAGTAAATGCCGAGCTATCGTAAAAATGACAAGGAACATTCATCGGATTAGGGGGCGCAGGCATAACGAATTATTTATATACGTTACTCTCACGTGCATATTCGAAAGCGTTTTGCTACTGCGACCGCCCCACGCACGCATTAGCTCTAGAGATATAATGGACGAGAAAGCGATTCTCTTGAGAAATGGCGCGCGACGAGCTTCGTAAAAAACAGAAAGGAAGAAAAAAACAGCCGCGCTTCTATATATATTATGAGCTCGTCGACGGGCCGCCGCAAATTTATTCGAGTCATCGATAGCGCAGCCGTAAATGCGACATTTGTCGGAGAGGCCACCTCACAAAAGTTTCTCTCCTCCCCCACTCATCTACTTTCGATCTTGTGCGGCACGCGTCGACAAGCTCGTATTATAAGTGATTATAAAGCGCGCTGGGTGCCAGGTGCGGCCCCCGTCGGTCCGGCCGGAAATCAATTATCAGAGAAAATATATATGACGAGAGCCTAGAGATTTTAATTATCTCGGCTTCTTTTCCTGTTTAAAAACGATGATAAAGCGAGCGAAGGGGGGCAGAGAGCGAGTAGGTTGGAAAGTTATAATTGCTTTTGATAATATCTGCGGAAAGCCCGGGGAGAGAGAGACTGATTGTTCAAAAAGTTCACGGCAGCGAGGGCTTCAATTAAAGGCTATAGTTTCTTCAGGGAGAGAAGAGCTGCAGGTCTACCGACGACGACGACGTTTCTTCTTCTTTGGCCCACTAGTGAATGACGAAAAGAAGAGCGAGCCGCTGCATTTGACTTTTCGAGATTGCCTAGCCGTGAGGCACACGGCCTCCCTGCATCCGCCTCTCTCCGAGCGTGTGTACACAAGAGGGAGTTTATTTTTAGATAAACGCTCGGGGGGCACGAAAAAAGCTCCGCCTCAAACACTTGTGTATGAGATGTGCACTCTGTGCGCATGCACGTGCATCGCTTCCGGAAACTTTGCGCGATGGATGGATTAGCGCCTTGCCGCCGGGATAATAGAAGGTTGGGGTATAGTTGAGGGAAATTGGCAATCATCGAGACAATTGACATAAATTATTCAAGCGCGAATCGAGCGCACCGTTAACGCGCGCCCCAACTTTGCGTATGCGTGCAGTAGTATAGTACAGCAAGGCGGGATGCGGAGTGAAGCACTCTCAAAGATATATATATATAGGAGGTGCGGTGGGAGTAGTCTCTTTCGTGGTAACGGGAAATAACGCGTGTATAAGCCGCCGTCGAAGATGTAATCGGGTTTAATTAAAGCGCCGTGACCCAGAAACAGTTATATTAATTCGCGGAGCAGTATATATAGCTGCGCGCGCGAGAGTTCGTAACGTTTAAGAACGCGCTTAGATTCGATGATAGCGAGAGTTTGCCGGCGTCTGAAACTCCCCGAGTACACGTGCGCGCAGACGCGAATTAGTCTACGCGCGTGTACACCGCGAAAAACCCGTTTGCGCGGCAAACTTGGAAAATTGTCGCGCCCGGAGAGTTTGTGTACTTTGAATTTCGGCTCTCTATTTCCGCACGAATTTCCGAAAATATCTAATGTTTGATCAAACTGTATTTCGTATATAATGAAAGGGGAAAAATGGACGCGTCTCGTGGTTGCGGGGCTGAATTAGCAATTACGGCAGCAGTTTTATTTGCCAGAAGGGGCAACTATTTTAAAATGAAATATACCGTCTTCGAATTCTCCCTCGTTTCTCGAAAGCTCGCTCTTTTTCCTCAGCACTGTCCCACTCTAGCCCGTTATTCTTTTTATTTCAATTCAAATTCAAGGAGCCCGAGGCACGCAGTAGCGGCCGGAATTATATGCGCAGTTAGGGCATTTCGCGAGTACCTACACTTGCAATTTCGTTTGCGCATTGAGGAAGGAGAGAACTACTCTCGCGTAATAAAAGTTGGCGAGCGCGCACACACATATTGTGCCGCCGCGGCAACATAAGTCAGGCGCGGCGCAATTCTTGACGGAAATAAAAGTGATATAGCGTCGAGTGTGTCATAAAGCGGCGCGCGGCGGCCGCGGCTCTCTCAAAGTGCCCCGCGGGTGAATTCAGAACGACTCGCATGGCCAGCTCGCACAACTGTGTATATAGAGTAATAGTCGAAATTGTAATTCGGTGGGGGGATATAGTCGAGTCTAATCGTGCCGCTTAATGTTCGTTCTCGTATTATTATGGGCCGGAGGGTAATGCTTGGAATTTAGTCTATCGGAAATAGTTGGGACAAAGAGAGAGAGAGAGAGAGAGAGAGAGAGAGAGAGAAAAAGCTTGGTTCCCTTGATTGAAATGAAAAAGTTTTTCTTTTACTATCTTCTTGGCGATGTAATGGAGTAGCATTAACTAAATGTTTGTACTAAATTGTTGCAGTAATTTGATCTTGCGGTCGGGAGCACATTCTGCGGTTATATACCAGATAGCTCGTAGACCGTTATTCCGCTCTCTCTCACGCTCATTGCCATAATGAATAGCTCGTTACGAGGTTTTTCTTTAAAAAGTAGAAACACCGTATATTGGCTTTTTTGCTGTCGCCCGAGCTGACGAGTTTAAAAATATCTCGAAAAGAGCTGCTAGTTATCCATAACAATGGCCAATAAATGCAAAGTGATATCACGCGATCTTAAAAAGCGTTTCAATCCGATTAGCTGGCTTACAAACGAAATCAAATTATATCGAAAGTAATTCTACCACTATAAACAAAATAATACGAAGGAAAATAAAATCTCTCATCTCGCGGCGCATCAAAGGCTCTATAATCCCCGATAAGCATTCGATTTTCAATCAGTCGGTTTTCCCCGACGCGCGTATATTCCGCGCGAAATATCTCGGGTGCGATATAGCTGAAGAGGTGCGGATATATATATATATAGTACGTGCTCGGGCTGACAATACGCACGCGTGCGCGCGCGCGGCAATGAATTTAGAATTCGCACCGCGGTAATTCAAGGCGAAGGAAAATATTTTTCAAATTCTCGCTCTCTCTGTGGTGTGTGCACGCGGCGGCAATTAGAGAAAAAAGCTGAGGCGATGAGAATAAAAAACGCGGCGCGAGAAGGAGAAATTGGAATTGCTCGCACGTGTGAAAAGAACGCGGGTGAGATGAAATTTTTTTTTTTATTGTAATCGAAGCAGAGGTGAGAAAAGAAATTGTTTCACTAAAATTCCGTAAATTAACTTTTTTTTTTCAAATCATATAAACAATATAGTATAAAACTTTTTTGGACCTAAAGCTTGAGGTCACAAGTTCTCTCACTTCCCAAAAGAGCTGCGCGGACAGTTGCCTAAAAGACGCGAGCTGGCGCGCTACGGGTCAACGTCCTTATCGCTCGTGCAGTTTACTGCATGCGCTGGCTGCTGGTGCCCCCGGGGAATTCAGCAATTCAACGAAGGCGCCGCGCGCGCCGCGCGTTCCTCTCTCCCTGTTTTGCCGGCGCTAAGCGAGATTAATCATTATTCCGAGTCGTGTCGCCGCCCGCGTATATATATACGGCCTGGCGCTCGCGCGTCTTTACACCCGCGGCGCGTGCGCCGACTTTTAATGAAATTCGATGACGCGGCGTTTGCATATAGCTCAGGGCGAATTTGCGGGCGTATACGCAGGGATGAGAGGCCGCGAGCTTACGCGTATATCGCTCCGTGTAAACGGGGAGAGAGACGGCGATGTTTGTTCTCTCGGTTTGTCTCTCTCTCGTGAGTAAGAGAGAGAGAGAGAGAGAGAGAGAGAGAGATTTCCTCTTAAACGCCCCCGTGTGTCATCTCTGCGACGCGTGTACTTCGTTCTAATTAATTTTTTACCCCTGACGCGCTTTATTATACTCCTGTGTTATATTTTCCCCCGCACGGCCCGTGGCAATTAATTATCGTTGTACAATTATTTCCGTCTTTTGAGCATCAATCACGCGTGGATTACATTACTGGCGCTCCCGTAATTAGCTGTTGCTGCTACTCGCATGCAAATTTCTTGAAACATTCTCTGTGCAGTGTGTCTCTCTCTCTCACTCAGCTGGATTAATTATTTGGCGGAATACTCGTCGGTGTGAAATCGCACGATTAATGGCCGAGTATTTCCCAAAAAATTCGGGTAAACAATCGAAATAAACGGCCAAAATCCAGACACACACTCGATCGCGAAAATTTCATTAAAGCAGATTCGAGCCTCGCTGAATATACGCATCATGCATTTTCCTGGTCTGGCGCTTTGTCGATGTTTGTTCTTGTTAATGGATTGGCTTTGATAAATTTACAAGCTAATCTCTGGCGTCGTCGAGAGCGTCGGGTAAATTTTTAAGATACTTCGGCGCGTGAGCTGCGAGGAGTTAAGGTTATTAAATTTATACCAAAACAAGCCCTACGAGACGGTAAAGTTTGCTAATTAACGTCGGCGCCGTCGCTTTAGCACAATGGCCGCTTGAATCTCAATAATTTCGTTGGACAGCTGCATTTTTCACTCTACGCCTATACAGTCTTTGGCTCTCAAGTTTACATCTTCTCGCGAAATTCACAGCCTCGCGTGCGAGCGGAATATATACACGAGCTTTGGATTATGAAAAAAAAAAATAGTTTCTATAACTTGGGATTATGCATTTACCCAAGCCCCCCTCCGAACTTCTCTAAACGAAGTTTCGGATTATGCATTTATGTAAATTTGCACCCACGCGCGCGCTTCTGTCGCAAGACTTGCTGTCGGACGTGTATGTAAATTTCGATGCAACCCTCCGCTGCTTGATGCGCTATGTACTCGCTCGTGCGCAGCTACCACACAGCGCTGGTATACACGCGGAGGGACAGATATATATAGCTCTTTTGTTATTTATGTATATGCGGCAATAGGAAGCGAAGAAATCTCGAATTCTGCACGGTGCACAGTTCCGGCGAATATGGAGACGCCCTAAGAGATGTCTGGCCAAAGGCTGACTCATTTCACTAGATTCGACATTTTTTGGGTATATACGTAAGTCTGAAAAATTGTAGGCTATAAAAAATGGAGAGTGCGAGTATTCTTAGACTTTAGACTGAATGAAAAAAATATCGTCCTTACCAGCGCGTATCTGGGCTCGTTCTGGTAGATCGTGCCGACCCTCGTCCAGTTGAACTGTGCCAGTAGCGCAAATCGCGGCGCGTTGAAGGCATTCTCCGAGGGCACAATCCTGAAGAAGTTCGGGAAGCTGTCGCTGGTGAACATCGGATGCGTGTCCGCGTAGCTCAGCTGCAACAGACGAGAGAGACGGAGAAAAGCACATTAATCAGTCCGCTCTTTCTGCACAAGAGATTTATTTATCGCGCTGCACAATACATATACACACGGAGCCACTAAACAATGGACTCTCGCAGGTAAGTGGACAAAAAGAGTGTACAGCGAAACTTTTTCACCAGGCGCGAGAAACTATTTTCTCCGACTGCTTTTGTAATCTTCCTTTGCGCGGAAGGGAAGAGAGAGAGGTGCCGTGAGAATGAATACCGAGGCGCGCGCGAACAAAGCCGGCGGATCGTATCGCGCGAGCCGTAAATCTCGGAAGTAAATTACCGAAAAACTTTTATTTTTCGCCTCGGTATGGCCGTATCGCTGCAACACGCGAATCTCGTCAGATGCGCATCTTTGTCTCGTCTATACGATGTGTATATGTGTTCCGCGAGGTGATTACAAACGACGCCGTGGGACAATAGCCCGAAAATTGGAGGGGGCAAATAATAATCGTACTTGATTATTCCGAATTAACGTGCGAGCTACATCCCCCCCACGAGTGATAAATTAAGTCGGCAGATAATTTATACGGCGAGAGTTGCGGCCGGTAAATTACAGCTGCGAGAGCGCGACTCTGCTGGTTTGTTTTGTAATGGAAATTTATTGTTGCGTTGAGATAATGACGAAATTCATTAATACCTTCCGTTCTTAAGGCTTCCCCCGTCTAAGGCTTTTCAATTTTCCTCGCAAAATACGCTGTTCTCCCCCCTGAGAAAATAATGAATTATGCGGATATACCGAGTTTTTGTTCACCTAGATTATTTTCGTGAAAAGGTAAGTCAATTATTTCAAAACATTTTCCAGGACTTGAATTTTAATCTTTTAATTTAATATTTTAAAGTTTTTTTTTCAAATTGTCAATATTCAATGCGAATTTTAATTTAAAAAACTATTATTTCAATCCACCTTTCAAACTTAATAATGACGAATTTTGGAAAACCCAAAATATCTGCATTTTGATCCTTTATTTATTAAATATTTATATTCTGAAACCATTCGCCGCTCTTTTAATTTAAAAGAAGCATAGTTCGGATTAAATATATAAATGTTTTAATATTTACATTTTCCCAAACTATTGAAAAGTGCAAATAAAAATCATTACTTTAAAAATGTAACAATTTTGGTGAGCAATATAAAAAATCCTTTTGTTTTTAATAATTCCTGAAAAATAACGATATTTTTCCCCATTATAATAGTCGACGTGTGACTCGAAGAAAAACTGCGCGCAATTATCAGAACGCTGACGCAAACTTTTCTTCATACACATAACGCATCGCGCGCGCGCAAACATTTCCGTTTGAGAAAATTCACGATATTAGCGCTCGCGCCATAGTAGCATACAGCGACCGACGCAGTATATACATCGAAACGCGATGGTGCAGATCGGGAGGCAAGCAGACGTAACGGCAAACGGAGCGAGTTATTACGCGCGCGTGCAGGGAGAGAGCCAGCGCCCAGGCGAAATCGCTCGCGTGGCAGTGGTGTACACGCCGCTCGAGTAATCAAGGCTCGCGCCGGCGTGTAATTAGTCCCGCTGTCACGTGATAACAAGCCGCGACAATGTTTGCCGATATTTAAAACGGCAGGGGGCCAAGGGACTCTTGCTCTTGCTTGTGTATAACTCCCCCGTGTGTGGGGCTTTGGCTGTTTACGTACACATACACATCTGTGCACG